>PNEQ01041450.1:9912-34967 GCA_003012365.1 Medauroidea extradentata
TTTATTGTCATTATACTACACAACTCTAAAGAGTGTTTAAAAAAAAAAAAAAAAAAAACAAGTATATTTCACTTAAAAAATCACGTTATTTTAATATCGATATTCAGTGTAACATTAAGCCCACTATTAGACTATAACTTTATAAATTAATTGGAGCCACATTTTCAGTCCCTTTTTTTTTACAAGCTGTACCTGCGAAAAATTAACGTACTCTGCCCAGACTCATCCGTAAATGCTGCAACAATTACATAATTAATTGGCGTACTATCTTAATAAAGGAATAATTGTAGCAATTTGTTTTTAATCACCTCTTAATTATAGTCAAATTTTAAATCCAGCTTACGCATTCGGTAACAGTTTCTGAAAAATGGACAATAATTGAAATAGTGAAGTGTTTAATTCATATACCTCATTCGACATTTATTTAAAAAATTAATATATTTACGATGTAAACTCGCACTGCATAACATTTGTAGCAACATATGTTTAAGTTTATTAAAATACCAATCATATTACTATGGTTTGATTGTGACATAAATTACTACGCACGTAACACTACTTTCTTAGTTGTGTCTGAAGAACCAACATGAATTCATTCTGAATTCAATTGATAAACGCAACATTTTTGTATTAATGAGATATGGTCATCTATCCAGTGAAAATGACATTTATTTTGCAGTTTTACGGTTGCTCTTTGCAAATATTACGAAAATCATGGGGAACTACAAATTATAAAAAATCTCATAAATTTTGTTTTCTTCTGTATCAGAGCATGTACGTTTACTATAGCATAAATTTTTAATTTTGACAATGCAAATGTCTCAGTATTCACTAATTTTTTTATGTTGGTGAACTTAATTATTAAATAAAATAACTAAATTTTAATACAAAACAGTTTCATAATAACTGTTTCAGACTGTGCCTGCCGGCTTAGTTGTGAATTATTTTGAAATTTAACTCTTTTAATTAATTCAAAATTAAATTATAAAAACTACTGACACAGATGAAAATTCGTAGGACTTATTTATTCTTTTGTTCAGCTGGTCACAGAATGGAACACGTTTGACATATTTGATTCCACTTCTCCTTAAATAATATATGAAGTAAAGAGTGTTTTATAAAATATATTAGAAAGAGTTTGAATGATCACAGCAATGAACAAGATTGTGGCTCAAATATAATTGTAGTATTAATGTTACTATTAGTGAAAAGAAAATACTAAGCGAGAACTCAGATACACGGCAGCATAAATATAGTAGAGAAATACGAAAGTTGGCAAACAGCATTACAAGTTGGTGAGGGCTGCTATCTCAAATATAATCTTGACAGTACTAAAATACATTAAATAACCATATCATAATATTCAATCATATTAATCTGCCGTTAGATATGGAACGGGATGAATCAACCTGATACTTTGTATTGGGTGGGCCTTCAGTACTGGATAAGGTACTCTGTCCATTTTCGGGGTTACTTTGACCATTGAAAATGTTAGTTTTGGGTTCTTGTTGTAAATAAGTGGATAATTAGAACCTAGTGTTTGAAATAATTTCTTTGATACACATAGTTAACCTTTAAAACTTTTTACTAAATGACGTAATAAACCATAATTTTGGGTGGACAAAGTTCCCTAACAAGGTCAATGTAACCCCGTTTTACGGTACTCTAAATGAAAACGCACCCAAAATACCATATACATTAGTATCAGTATAACTTTTGGTATTCTGTGGCATTGTCTTATCCACGAAAACCTGAAAGTGTGTGCCGGTAACTATATGAAATAAACTCATTTATGTGAAAAAAATAACTTTAAAAAAAAGTTTGTTAATTTGCAATTTCTATGTGTTATTCACTTACGAAAAGCAGTGTAAACGAAGAACTAATTCAAGTGTAACGATATATCCATTTTATTCCAATTCTACCTTGTACGAACTAAAGGAGAAGGCGTACGTACGGGAATGCACTTGCCCTTTTACGATTATAATTACGATTATACTTACGAAATTATAAAGACAAAGAAAAAAACTGGGCATATTTTTTCTTACTTATTATTTTAAGACAAATTTTCAACACTCTGTGGTAAGTTCTGTATTTTTTACCCAAAAGCTGACATGTCCAAAAAAAATTTGAAATTTCGTTTTTAATGACATTTTAATAGTAAGAACATTTTCTTCGCTGTGCCAAAAAAAAAATGTCTATCTGCTAAAGTTCCCGAGATATCTACAGTGGCATTTACTGACATTTATAAATGAAAGCTTTTGTTGAAAGCCAAAATCTGACATGTGAATAACCTATTGACATGTCTTGTTATGGCAACAAAGTTGTTACTTGCTTATGTTGCCAGAAGCAGACATGTTATACATGGAAATTAATGTGAATAGTAGGATATAAAAAATTATGTGCCAATTGCACATTCATATAATACAATTGAGGAAAAATAATTTTTCCTTTCTCTGTTTTTCTCCCTGTTCGTAAGTTTAGCGAATTTAATTTGCCAAGAGCGTTGCCAAAGCGAAAAAACTTTTTCAATTTGTTTGAGAAGTTTTCTTGTTACCGTAACATGAACGTCTTACAAATTTATAAACACTATGTTATTCAGATAATTTAACACTCAAATTTACCCACATCAGATCTCACAAGCAGCATAGGACAAAGGACAACTATGGACCATGAACGAAACAATAAAAGATCTTGGCACTGATACTTCATACAGTTTTATGCGGCATGAAGCCTTTGCGGGTCGTGGTTCTGATCAGAGGGCTTCAGTTCTGTACAAGCACATTCAGGCCAACATATCAGATACGGTAAAAAAACTGACAACATTTTCAGATACTTGTGCCGGACAAAATCGGAACATTGCAGCAGCGATAATGTTCATGGTGGCAATTCAACAACATTCTTCTTTGGCAGTCGTCAATCAGAAGTTTCTAGTGCCTGGACATTCTCATCTCGAATGTGATAGTGATCATGGAAAATAGAACGTGCAAAAAAGAAAGTGGAAGTGGAGATCAGAATACCACATGATTGATACCTGTTTGTGAGAACAGTGAGGGGCAAGAAGCCATTCAGTGTGTATGAAATAAAAGTTAACGACTTCCTCTCTTTCTCATCTCTACTACAGACTTTGTTGGTAAGACAAGTAGACAACAAGAATGAAAAAAAAAAATAATGGCTTATCATTTGCTGGCTTCAGTACACTTCTGATTTTGGAATAATCAAATTCAAAAATTCTCTGTCTGAAGAAGAGCCCTTCCGTCACCTTGATCTGCGTCGCAACAAAAAAGGTCGGCCAATCAATTTGCAAATAAACCAAATTCCTCAAACATACAGTACCCAAGTCCTTATCAACACTGCCAAGAAAACAGATTTGCTGAGCCTGCTACCACTTATTGATCCAGCCTATCATGGGTTCTACCAGTGACTCACCACTTCTGAACAGCAAACATGCATCGGTCCTGATGATTCTAGTGAAGACGATGACGAAGACTGAACATTTGTTACTCTGGGAACTGAGAAACTTATCGTTTTTCTTGTAATATTTGGTTTTCTCGTATTTGGAAAAAGAGAAAATAATATTTTTTACTTTCGTGTTTTGCATTCGCTTGTAGATGTGCCATATCATTAATTGCATTGATATAAATATTTAGCAAATAGCTATCAGAAGTAAAGGACTGCAAATTTTTGAATTCAAAAAAGTTTTGCTCTTAAAAATTGTTATAATAATGACAGTGTACCAAATGTATTGCATGCCAAAACTAAACATATCCTTTACAACCTTGAACACTCAATAGCTATAAGAATGAGTAAAACAGTGTATATTTTTTACTTTATAATATAATTTGTTCTTTATAACATGTTAAATTTGCTTAACGGTGTATCATATTTTTTTTTCATGCCAAAGCTTAACATGTCCTTTACGCCCTCGTATACTTCACAATTTATGAACACGTTCAAGTGAACCACATTTAAAGTATTCTTAATTAGGACACATCGCTTTGTTCTGAGTTTTAATGCAGACTCAAACTTCAAATTTGCCTTCCTGAAAAATTAGGAAATTGGACTTGTCAACTTTTGGGTTAAAACTACAGAACTGTCCAGCGAACAAAACGAATAATTGTTATACGCGTGTGAATAATTTTGTTCATAAACGTTTTCAAAGCCAAAATGAACCATTTCTTCATAATTCTTGGTATTGTGGACATAATTACTTTGCTTAAGTTTTGTTGGAATCCCATTGCATCGTAGTTTCAAAGACCTGAACAATTCCTGAATGAAAAACAGTTAATTAAACGCGTAATTTATTCGCAACGATATTAACTATAATTTCCGAGTAAAATAATGCCAATCTAGTGTGAATGATATAAGTAGGCGTGTGCAAGTGTGTATATGTCATCGAATGACATAAATTATTGTGGTCGTTTCGTTGACATAAACTACCAAAAATATGTTATTTAGAATAAGATTTTGCCGAAGCATTAGAGCTATCTCTCTCTCTGTCTCTCTCTTTTGTTGTCTTATGGATTCTTCCCTTACTGGGTCACAAAAAACAAAAAAACTATCTTCGGTACACGTGTTTTGCCTTCTGTTTCCCGGCGAAGCTGGGAGATTTTTGCCCTCGGGGAGATTTGTTCGCACCCATGTCCGACAAAGCTCAGGTTGTCGCTCTTTCTCCAGTAACAAGGCGTCCCTTGTCTTCTCGCCCTGAGGGTTGCAAGGGGCTGCGGAGGTAATGGATTGACAGCGGCGCCCTCGTAAAACAAGCCTACCCTCGTCTGCGATGCGAAGCTGCCACCTACATCACACGACGTAAAAAAAAAAGGAAAGAAAACACGATCCGAAGCCTCTTTCTTCAGCCAGGCATGTCTGAGGCGCTCTTCAGCCGACTTTTTTTTATCCTTACCAACATTTCTCTCCTTCCCCTTTACCTGCCACATCAAAATCGGGAGATTTTTGGGAGAACCCCAACGTCAACGACATACGTCGTAAAATGCGAAAATCCTACCAAGAGTTTGAAGTCAGTTCTGGCAGTAACTTACCAGCTCCACACATATTCACTAAAGTTTAGTAACTGCCAGCACGAATCTGTTATAGTTCACATATAGGAAAACTTATAAATGTATGTGAATTTAGATTACGTGTAATTGAATATGAGAAATTTAAATTACTGTTCAATCATATGAGAAGAAAAATCACATTACTTACTAATATAAATGTACATGTCCGGAGAGGAAACTGAAATAGCTAACTTCTTTGTTACTGAGAGCGTACCTCGCATACTGTTAATTACACTGCAAACCACATGTAAAAAAATTTACTGAAGGTAAATGCATACATAAATATACTGCTAATACTTTAAAATAGACATTAAAAATTTTCAGAGTATATATTCACTTTTCCTAGCACTGAAAAAGTTTTTGACATGTGGCGACCGAATGGTGCTCACTTCACTCACATTACTCAGCAGTGGTCCCTTCTTGACCTCAGAATCCAGCTGAGAGTACATTCATATACTAATTCTTGTACGAGAAACGAAGCGAACACAGCTGTGATGTATTTTATCTACGTACTTCATACTGATTACATTACATATTCTGAGACTCCTTCAGTTATATCGTCTCATTTGGCGTTGCAATTCGACGTCTAGCACAGTCAAGTCAACTTTGGAACAGACAACGTACTGTATGCACTACTTAAAAGAAGAAAGAGCACTTGCTTACTTAGGCCTATACTTTCGTATTGGTAATACGCAATTCGAAACCTTTTCAGAACAAACATGTCATATAGTTACTACAAAAGAGGTCAATTATATATATTTTTTCTTTCTTATATAATCATTAATAATTTCTGCATAGACTTTGAAATGATTTACACTGTTTTGAACATTTATCCTTACGCGTTGTGATATCACCATAATTTGTACAATTATTTTAATGTATATTTTGGGGTCGTGTGTAAAATGTGAACCACACCGAACCAGGAAGATTTGGAGCTAACAATCACTATACTTTACGAAATAAGTGTGTTTGCATAAATTATAAATATCAGTCAAATATAGACAAAAATACGTACACAAATACAATTTTCTAAATGTTATCTTGTAAAGTATAATTTATTATTCATTAGAAATTAATGCTGAAACAATTCGTGATGAAGCTCAGAATAATGGGAAAATAGTATGTTAAAAAATGTCTGAGAATCGAGGTTTATAAAGTAGGCGAGATTAAGACTGTGGCATGAAAAACGTAATTGTTATCAAAATAAATATTAATTCCACGTAACTTATGATCTTTGCAAATAGGTTTTTCCGACATGGCATTGACTACCCATAATAAGTGTTCATAAATAATTTGAAAAGTACAGTAATTGAGACTAATATTCCAAATTTATATATATATATATATATAAAACCTAAACCGTTAAAAAAGTCTTGCATTCGCCAAATGTATTTGCACTTTTTTCAGTTATGTAATTTTTTCCTTATAAAAAAGGTAGACATTTTCGAAAGTTCAATGCATTTTTATATCATTGCAAAAATATTTTGGCAATGACGTAATAAACATCCATGAAATATGGAAGCAAATAAGGGAATACTATTCCAACAATTATCTTGAAGTTAAAAAGTTATCACCACTAACTGGTATAACCCATTATACAATAACCGTGTCTGTTTAACGTAAGGAATGAAAATATGCACCCTAACATCGCCAGCTACATATCCTACAAGTTTTACGGCCACACACAGATGGTACGTATACTTCAGGAAATGACAACTGCCGATCGCATCCCCAGTTTTTATGTCACGTACAGGAAACAAATCCAGTAAGGTTAGAGTTTTATTCCTTATGTTTGCGTGGCAGTGGCGAGGGTGCAATTTACACAGAACGTGCTCCAGGCTGCATCGAAGCAGTTGGTGTGAAAACAGATTCGCCAGCTGAGAAAGAAAATAACTTGTCGACACTTGCCACGCACGAAGTGTGTTTCCACCACAGTTCTAAGAGAACGGATTCTTAGGCAACTAAATTCGCAGATGGAATGTTTATAAGAATACGATTCAAAGGCTTCAATCTTTAACTACAGTCTGACTTGAGCTTCGCCCTACAACCTGTATAACTCAGATATATTTGATTTTGTGAGACTAAGATGGTTTTGCTCTACGCATTTCTGAGATGTAACTCCGATAGATTACTCCACCTATTGTAATTTTTATCTTGATGATATACATTTTGTTACAAAATGATTATTTTGTAAGTCGTTATTATATTGGGGTTTCATAAGTTATTATTAGTTGGGGGGTTTCACTCAGATGGTAGTTACACTGTGGGTTTATTTAGGTGTTATTCAGGGTTAAAATTCTAAAATACTGATATGGTTAAACAAGCAGTTACTATACTACAATGGCAGGTACTCTGAATACAAAATATGTTACAATGTGTTCTATTTATTTAGGAGGGGAGCGCAATATTACTGATTATTAAATTATTAAATTAAGTTGAGAGTTGCTGCCACATAACTAGATCTGACGACCTTACCGAAGCTGGATTGATGAGGAGACGGCATCGACGGACAAGCACGCACCCGCCGGGACTCGATCCCGAGCCCCGACGGAGAACTAAACTGCTGTTGATCGGATGAGTGCTGGTGGACGACCGACCGACGACAGACCGACGACAGACAGACCCCGTGTACTTGGTAACCGTGCCTTATATCGGCGTGCTTGTCCTCGACATTGTGCAACTACGAGGGGGGTGAGGTGAGTTGCTGTCTTCCGTGGTTTCCCAACGCTGGCCTAGTTGCAGCCCGAACTTCTTGCTGTCCGGCTTGCCAGGCAATATTGCAACAATGTGTGTATGTGTGCTAGCCATGAAGAACAGAATACAGAACTTATTAATCCTCTTCGAAAACAGACAAGTTGTTAAGAGGCTGCGTCACCTCTGTTGTTAAATATTTTCGTTTAACAAATGAAGGACATAGCGAATAACCGGCAATTTTTCCTAATGGAAACATAAAATGTTACTATTAGATTCGTATCACAGGATTAAATCGATACTGGGAGTTATTTAATGTTTATTATTTGTTGAGATGGATTTTTTTTAAATTAAAAAAATTAGCTTAATTGGACGACGTTATGCTTAAACCAACTATGCGCCAATCGATTGTGTTGCGTAATACTGATGAAAACGTTTTCAGTTTTAAAACTGTCTTAATGTATTCTGGTCCTGTGGCATGTTCAAATTATTTCCTTTATAAGACTAAAATATGCCTACTTCTCGTAAGAACTGCTCAAAGCTAAGACTCTTTAAACACATTGTTATTTACAACTAATATTTGGCGCATAGCTGGTTGATGCATAACACCGTCCGATTGTTTCATAGTTACACATACATTTTTCGAATACAATGTACGTAATGAAAGGTAAAGTATCTAGATACGTCCCTATTAAAATACTTTCAATAAAATATTGCCAAACTGTAATTAGGAAGGAATTATGACAACTTGAAAAAATAAGTGACACAGGCTTTTAAACCGCGTTTTTAGAGGCCACTGTTTTGCCTGATTTGAGTTACGTAACTGCATTTATGAGGAATAGAAGTTCGCTATGCATTCATAAAGCACGCTTCAGAACGTGTTTCATAGGGATGATGAAAATAAATCTTCAACGTAACGAATTGAGGTACTTATATAACCGATTCGACCACTTATTAGTTGTCTAGTGTGAAATGATGTTTTGTATCAAATTGTATCAATTTCAATACAAGGCATGGTTTCACTCTAGCCAATTACTGATGGTCTAATCTGAAGCTTTTATATTCGATCTCTTCTACAATGATACTGACACGACATGAAGCACTTGCTCACGAACTGACTTACTGAAAGTGTACGACAACATCTCAACCCCTCACAAACTCCTCATAAATGCTGCTACAACTATTAATTATGTTGTTAGGTCACATAGGCCTAACGTTATGCAGATAACCGCAGTGGCCGCTCTAAAAGCCACCACATACAGTTTAGGTACTTTTTAATTTTGCATGCATCAATCTCCTTAATAAAATATATGAGCTCACTGTAGTTGCGCCGATGAGCTGCTATGTTTAATAAACCTGGTTTAGTTCACCGGGAGTAACGTTTTACTAATGCAGCCCTGTGCGTATTATAGTATAGGCGGTTCGGGATAAAGTGAGCACTCAAAAAAGCCCTGGTAAAGTTCTATTTTCAGCCAATTAGTATCTTTCCGCGCGTAACGGCTAACGACATGAAAAGTCTAACCTCTTTGACCACGTCACTTGATGTTTGCGCGTATAAGATAAAATGTGCAGTCGGTAGGTGTACCTACATAATTAGATGCAAAAAGGTTTAATAAATATATAAAATGCAAGTAGACCTATATCGATTTCGGTTCATTTTGTTTCAGTATTGAATTTAAATACAAAAATACACGGAACTATTTTCAGTAAATTCGCTGCCAACCATACAAGCAGTAATGGTGCTATAGTTAATGTTGAATTATATGCAGTAACGGCTAGTGACATTTTTCAAAGGTAAAATTTTTAGTGCTCACTTTATCCCGAACCTCCTATAGCCTAACACTTCCGCTTTTTAAACTTTTCGAACCTCTGTTATCATAGCTCAGTACAGATATTTTTTTTTAAATTTGTATATGAAGCCTTATAGCATAAATGGAATATAATAAACAAACGTAACATTAACAGTTATATTTTAAAAATTTATATCCTACGCCATTAAAAATAATCAGCCATTCAGTATTATCTCCATATCTCATAAATAGTTCCATCTTCTTAAATGTTTTCTGGGTTATGTTCACAGTTATTAAAATATACCTTAATAATACTGATTGTGAGAAGTCAAACTATATGTAATATATCAAGCTACGCACTTTTGTTACTAGGTCGGCTTTATCATTTAAATAATTTTAAATGAAATAAATTAATTGATGATAACGAGCAAGAATGTAATGTTACTAAACGATTAACTACATAAACAATCTCTACATAAAACAATTACAGTTTTACAGTGTGTTATTCAGTTCAGTTTTGCAAGTACTAATGCTTTAAGCATATATCTTACTCTATAATGTTCTGGGGCTGATGTTTACAGGAGACATTGCCGATTCCTTTCCCACACTGAGAAAACAATTTTGCTGGTGCAAACAAAATTTGTTTGAATCAACCAAATCATTTGTTAGTATAGGGGCAATTAGATATTTGTTTGCTCGTACCAAATTATTTTGTTCCCTCGATTTGTTTGAGGCAAACAACGGAATTTTGTTAGCAATACCAAATATTTAGCTGGTCATAAAAATATTTAGTTGGACATATTAAATGTGCACGCAATATTTTAAGAACTAAAAAAATACATTTTATAATCTTAACAAATTTCTGAAATTTTAAGACCTAAAAAAAAAAGTATGATTGGACCGAGATTTGATCCCCTATCCCTTCGCTTGCCTCTCTCTACACACGACATAACCACCTGCTGATCTACGAGTGCTTCTGTGATAATGGGATTGTTATTTGTATGGGAATAGTTAGGCCTAATATTAAATTACGATTGTACTGCCTTGTCTTCAAACATTTTTGTCTTCCGTCTGCGAAAATATAAACGACGTCAAATAATATTACCAAATTATGGCCGTGCACCGCAGCACAAAGAACGAGTCGTGCAGCAGCGGTGTTTTTTAAGTTTATATCACTTTTCGTTGTGGTTGATCGAATAAACCACTTTGAAATTGTTAGAGCTAAAATTAAGATACTTTAATAATGCTGATTAACAGTTTAGACGTCCTACTTTTCGCACAAGCTTATACTTTGAATGTTGAGGTATACAGCGTTCGCCATCTTTTCGCTCATGCATGCCAGCCTGCCATCTTCCGCAAGTCAACCAAATGGATTTAGTTTCGCCAACAAAATCATTTAGTCCATCGAAAAAAAAAAAATTGGTTCAAAGCACATCACTTATAACTAACAATATAATTTTTGTGACAAGCTGTAACAAGTTGTTTTTTACACAATATATTTATTCGACGTCCTTTAGTAACCAAATATACGTTTGGCACAAATAAAGTGCGTTAAAATGAATAATTTGGTCGAGGGAAATAAATAAATTTGTTTGGAGGACTCCAAGTTTGGTCTTACCAACAAAATATTGTTTAGCTGAAGCAAACATCACCAAAACAAATATATTTAGTATAATGAAACAATTCTTTCTCTCAGTGCAGTTCCTTTCATTGTACAAAGTTTATCATTTCTCGTCACTTATTTCGTCTTCGTTTCCATAATTTATATTTCATCAGTTTCTCAGAACCAACCAAAATTTTATATTTAATATATGTAAAACGAACTGTCTATTTATTATAGAAAATTCACATATTGTATAGTAAGCATTTTAATAATCATGATTCCAGAAATAACAAAGACGTTATGGGGCGCAAAAGGAAGCAATCTAAGGGAAAATAAATAGTATTTTCCTAAAAAAAAAAAATAATATTTTAAATTATTCATATCCATTTTTATAAAACCAACACGACACGGTTGTAAAATGAAATGGCCTTTAAAAAGAAGCCAAGGAGAAATAACATTTAAAAACTTTAGGAAGTATCACTTAATGTATAAATCTTTCTTGCACCATTTATGTATTGGTAATATTATTATATATTATGATTGACAATGTATATTCTTTTAATAATATAGGTGTTTATGGTTAGCGAAGGTTTGTTTTTAAATCATATATTACCGCTTTACAGTTAAATCAAAGACGTAGTTTTCTTCGGTTTCTTCATGAGCTTAAGTATGGCGCGTGAAAAAAAAAAAAAAAAGATTGCTATTAATAGTAGACTCCTTAAATATTTTCTTATATTCGGTAGGATAAATTAAATGCATGACGGCAGTTGGAGACGAAGTTTCGGGAACAGGAATTCATTTCTATCTGTCACAGTATATGTAACGTAAGAAAAGTATTCGAAGGGAAGATAGATGCAATATTTGTGCTTTTTGCGCTTTGAGGCGAAGAGGCACGTAGTAAGATAGCAAGAGTTGACCGTAGAGCCCATGGGCTTCCATATATTGATTGTGCCATTTGTGTTCAAATAGAACGCAAGTATTTTTGTAACAGTGCGATAGTATCGCACGCGTGGAAAGCCATAACATTGAGCTACAGACTCCAGAACGTATACATTTCTCCTGTATCTTTATTAAATTGAGCGCCAAAGACAAACAAACTCAGTTTTTTTTAGCCATTGTCAATATCGTTATTATTTTCTTACAGAGGGACTTAGGGCCGTATCTATAAACGTCTTTCGAATGACAACCATCTGCTTACCAATGCTTTCTCTATGGAGATAGCAGTTTGTTGTCATTCGAAACCCGTTTATAGATACGGCCCTAAGTGTCGCCATTTGGAAATAATTCGTTTCATTATAATTCTCGTTTCAGTTCCATTAATGAAAATTTTATTACACTAGGAAATAAAATATATACGGGTAACGTTTCTAACGTCACATACAATTTGTGCGCTAGTTCTGTTGGCTTATTTAGTATAAACAGCAAATTCTTACAATGAGCTATGACGGTGCTCTTGAAATGAATCTCAATTACATCATATTCCTAAAAATGTAATGCATTTATATTTGACAGCTGCTCTTTCCCACTTATAAAATATAACATGACTAATGTGAAATGACGTGTCTACATATAGAAGTGTTTTTCAACATTTCTGGATAACAAACTGTATTCCCGAAAACGTTATTTACGTATGTACAAGTACATTATCAAACACTACTTTTTCAGAAAACGTCTCGTTAGCGACTAGTCTTTTAAGGATTACGTAAAAGAAACTCATCATTATTTTTTTTTGGGTATTTGAAACGTGAAGATGTAGCAGAGATGCATTCGTTATTTTTAAAAATAACAGGAATCAAGTACAATACAGCCAAATACAAATGCAGTTCTACTGCAGTGGCGCCTCGAGGGTGGTTGGCAGGTAGGACAAAAGTTGCCGAGAACTGTACACTTATGTGAACGCGCCACCGTATACCTGTAACCATGAAATATCTACTAGCTACTTATTGTGTTGTGAGCAGTCAGTAATAAGCGGCACCTACATAACAGCGTGTCAGTGGCTGTAGCGTCTACTAGCGCACAACACTACATAGTTCTCTGCCACTTGTGCCCTACCTGGCAACAACGTACGAGCCGCCACCGAGTTCTAGCGTAATTTATTTCTACAAAAAACACAGCCACTTTAACAAATGTTTGTCATTTAATTAGTTTCTCCCCATAAACATGTACATTTTGTGATATAGCCAATTAAATCTGCAATTAAGTGAGATGAAATATAACAAAGTTGCACCAGTTCTGCTTAAATTTGCAGCAAATAATTGGTTTCCTTCAACTTAATCCAGTTATTTTATTTGGAAAACTGTAAAACAGTGTTTGATTAAGTGTTTTAAGAACACACGTGAAGTTTAATTCTTGCGTAATCACAATGAAATCATATTAAAAAATACATAGAGCACTAGTAGAAAAATAACGTGTTTGAAATTTATTAAAACATTTATGAGATGTCAACCTTTAAGTTGATTGAGATAACTTGTGTTCGCTGAGGTTCAAAAAGGATTCATGCTGTAATTGTTTACGCAACCAAATTTATGATAAGCATTATGTAAATTGCGCAAACGCGACATTTTTATTGAAGCTACCAATGTAGATCCATAATTGTGATTTTAAAAAATGAAACATTTCACCTTACATAAGCTACGTATTATCGCTCATCCGAGTTCACGTAAATTCAACAATGTCTTTATGAATGCGTCATAAATAAACAGTACACAAATTCAAATCCACCAACATACGTGTCTCCGAAAGAAATTCTGTGCAAAATTTCCATCATGTATATCAGCTTAAGGGTTTGCGACGCATATTATAATTAATACTATTGTCTCGACTTCTCTTCTTTTATCAAATTAAGGATTACCTAACCTGTGAGCTACCCTGGAGCTAAACGCTCATTGTAAGAACACTGGAGGACGAGTGTGAGGCTCTACGTGGCATAGATTTCATCACTGTGAGGTTCCAACGAGCGTAGACGCGCATGTAAATGTTTGTTACGCGGGGCCGGAGCCCCTGAAATTACCTCCGGCCGTTGTCGCCACTCGGGCGGTGGGATAGGGTAAAGAGCGCAAGTATCACCAGCCCTTCTCCAGCTACTTCAATCCCCTGCACCTTCCATCCACCGAGCCTCTCATCCCGCGCTGTTACTGGTAAGAGGTCGCCGCCGTAAAGCAGATCCTCCCTTAATAACAGCACTCTGTACCCTATGCGGACCGGCATCAGGGCAAACAGCTCTATTACCGCGGCAGAAGGCCAGGATGCGGGGAAAACTTCCCCAGCGCCGATGTCTTCGTGTGTCGTACACCGCGCAGCAGCATCACATGAAGAACCTCTCCGAGAAAAAACTGTGCTTGAGAGGGATTCGTCTCCTTCTTCACCACCCACACTTGACTCATTTCTGCTAACTTGCAAGTCCCTCTTTAATAACGGAGTGCTTCTACAGGAGCTGTTTTACATTTCTGACGGAGTTTATCCGCATGTAACATTATTAAAACAAGTATTGACGTAACTTACGTCAATATTATAAACATAAAAAATGATGATCTATTGACATCCCAAAAACGACACGACACGGAAGTATATATCCTTGCGTCTAAGAATTCTTCTAAAAAATCAGTTAGTGTACGGAAATTAAAAAAAAAAATCTTTTTACTACCTATGCCTATAGAGACATGCAATATTAGCGTTATTTTCTGACATCTGACCAGACTCCAAGTGACTATAGGCTCGTTCGACTTCTCCCGCTGGCCGATATTGTCGCTATTGCCGCGGAGAATGCTTACACGGTAGAGAGGCCAATATCTGTAAGTGACAACACATAAAAGTTCCGGTGGCCAATTTAATCGCAGATTATGCTCCATTATGTATAGGAACGTGAATTTTAGTCTACCACCAGATGATAATACGAATTTTGTACGTCTCTACCTGTGACATTACAGTAATAAGCGTCGTCGCTATGCCGTAGCTCAGCAGGCGTATGAATAGTATGGGATGCATATTTCTACGTGATTTAAGAATAATCTAGACGTGCTCGTACACGTGCTCGCGTCCAATTGTCAGTATCAGCAAGAGATACCCCCGCCCCAAATAACGACAAGAACTTTCGAAACCATAGCCGCGAGTTACGGTTGTCATGCCTGTCGCCTTTTAATGACGGCTGCAACACATCGCTAGTTACAAAACAACAGTTTTTTCAACTTATTCTGTGTTTAATAATTATTAGGGAAACGACAAATTGACCATTTTGATTACCTGTGTGTATGAATCCACTGTCCTATGCATACTCATGCTCAATCGTTTTGTTCATTATCATCCGTAACATAAGTTGCAACTAATGTTATAATTGGTCTGGATATACGTAACAGTTGACTTTCATGTGCAAGTATTTTAAATCACTAATTTTATCTTTCTCTAATGATATGTTTACATTTTCTTACAGATTCATAAAGATAATTATTTTACACGCAAAGGATTTTTCTTAGTGAAAACCTAATTTTACACTTTCCGACAGGAAAATAAAACAATAAATTTGGTTTCGAAGAAAATATTTTGGTTCTATAAAATATTTATTTGGATACATCGGTACATTAGTTCCAATTTAAATAACCTATTATTCCCTCGTTTTGAACTTGTTGTCTGAAAACAGCAGCGTAAGCAGTACACAAAATATGGTTCTAATGCTAAAGCTTGATTTATTCTTTATTGACACATACACGCAAATGTATGTAGGTATGTATGTATGTATGCATGTATGTAGGTATGTATGTATATATAAATAGTTATATGTGTGTGTATGTGTGAATAACGAATAAATCAAGCTTTAAGCTTTAGCATTAGAACAATATTTTGTGTGTGTGTATATATATATATATATATATATATATATATATATATATACACATACACAGGCTGTTCTTAAATTATCTTTACAACTTCAAACGTCAATAACTTGAGAGCTAGACTAGATAATAAAAAACGGTTTGCAGCATGTTACACTTAAACTCGTGAAGTTTTGTGACCTCGTTCATAAACGTCAATGTCTGCATTCCTAGTGGCGCGAAGAACGTCCAGTCGGCATTCCATTTCACGCCATGTACGTTCCAGCATATTCACAGTGACATGTTGGAATGCATTACGGATGCGTGTCTTTAAGTCCTGTAGGTTTGTTACCTTTGTTCGGTACACCATGTCCTTTACAAAACCCCGTAAGAAGTAGTCTAGTGGTGTTATGTTGGGTGATCGTAGCGGCCACCGAATCGGACCATCGCGTCCAATCTACCTATTCGGAAACTTTTCATCCAGAAACTGAAGGACAATCAGGGACCAGTGAGGTGGTGCCCCATCCTGTTGGAATATAACGTCAGGCTACACGTGTTCCAACTGTGGGATTGCAAACGCTTGCAACGTGTCCAAGTAAACACCACTGTTTACAGTCGACTCAATGAAAAAGAACCAATTATGCAATTGTGCATAAGCCAGCACCGCACATTCATTTTGGGACTGTCTCTTTCCATGGCACGTGTCACATGCGGACGCTCTGATCCCCAGATAGGAACATTATGTCGATTCAGTGTGCCTATTGACTCATCGGAGAATTAAATCATTCTCAAAAAGTCATTGTTGGCATCAATCTTGACTAGCATCTCCAATGCAAACTGTTCGCGCTGAGATTTGTCCGTCGGCTTTAGTGCCTGCAGCAACTGAAGCTTGTAGGCATACAGTCGTAACCTTGTATGCAACACTTTGTGCACTGTTGATCGTGGCATTTACAACTGTGTGGCTTCCTTACGCACTGACTTTGTCGGAGTCCTTGCAAATGCCTGTCGTACCGTGCCCACGGTAGCATCTCAGACATATGGCAGACCCGCTCCCTGTTTGTGCAGCACGCTACTGGTTTCCATAAATGACTGATGCCAAGCCGTAATGCTTGGTCGGGACGGAGGATCCCTTCCATACCGAATCCGAAAGTTTCTTTGGACCTAAGTATCGGACTTCGTCTCAATGAACCAGGCGACATTCTGCGCTTTCTCCTGTGGTGTACACTTGTCTCAGCCAATCAGTGTCACCTGTAACGTAAAAAACCCTTATGAGTTTATATGTAACATGCTGCAAACCGATTGTTATTATCTAGTCTAGTTCTGAAGTTATTGACGTTTTATGTGAACACTCAAAAACCTACTAAAGAGCTGTTTTCAGCTAATTCGTATCTTTCCGTGAGTAATGGCTAACGACGGGAAATGTCTAGCCTCTGGACACCTCACTTGACATTTGCGCGTCTAAGATCGTCTAAGAAAAATTGTGAAGTCAGTTGGAATCTAAAAAGTTTGATGAAAAAAAAACTCATTGTGTATATAAAATTCAATTAAATCGATTTCGTTAGCTTTTGTTTCAGTATGGTTGTGTTTAAATAGGAATACATGAAACTGTATTGCGTGATTTCGCTGCCAATATATATACACATAGAGAGAGAGAGAGAGAGAGAGAGAGAGAGAGAGAGAGAGAGAGAGAACAGAAAATTAATATTAAGGTGATATTTAATAGCGGAAAAAATGTTGAATAATCGTTTTATTTTATTATTTGAGCATGCCCCAAATTCGACAGATGTATCGAATATGTTAGCGTTAAAAAATTAAATATTTTTATCAACCTTGTACGATGAGATACATATTACTTCCAAATCAGATTTGTGGTAATAATCTCTTTACATATTTTTTTGTTGTTTTCACTAACGGGTAAAAATATTACACATACAACAGTTTAAAGCGTTTTTTACTGGTTAATGGTTATGTTTTCAATACCTTTCAATTACAGTAATCTTTGCAAGTGATTTTCAACATTCTTTTTCTGGCTTACTTGATTTTTACTAAAAATCTGGCCGTGCTGTGTTCCATAACTGTTGGCACGTACTTCATAATATACAGCGCTTAATACAGACCATTTACTGTATATACGCATCTTACACACGTAAAGAGCAGAAACCCGTAGCAGAACCGCTTCGAACTTGTTGACATCCGTTCCGGTCAGACTTTCTGCTCTTAGCCCATTGCCCACCAAAGCAGAGCATACTTGGAACACAAAAAAAAAAAAAGTAAAAAATACTTCGGTAGAAAATGCTATACTGAAGAACTTCTGATTACAAATTAAAAAAAAAAAATTTGAACTGTGCAGTAAAACTGAGATGTGAGTACATGGCGCACTTAAACAAACTGATTGAGAAACTGTTTTTAGGTATCAATACACGTATAGCTTCCAACACAATTACGGTCGCCCGCTGCAATTTCTAAACCGAAGGTACAATACTGTGTTACGGAATACTTTATGTGGATAGTAATGTACTATAATAGCACGATGCTCGTATTAGCAAACACTGATTCTTGTAAGAAAGTTTTGTACTGTAGAAAATATTGCATATGTTTGGTCTTAACATGCATTACTGCTATGTGTTGGGAGTGAGCGAGAGAGTTTGGTCAGCGCTTAACATCTTGGTCTTTAGCGCTGGTGAAGGGTGACATGAGGTGAGTATGGAGCAGCACCGGAATGAAAGGGCGGGGGAAACGGGAGATCCCCGAGAAAACCCGTCGACCAACGGCATCGACCGGCACGATTCCCTCATGCGAAAATCCGGGGGTCGACCCAGCCGGATCGCCTTGGTGGGAGGCGAATGGTCTGACCATTCGGCCACCGCGGCCCCCTATGTGTTGGGAGTTGGAAAGAGCATTATTTAGAAAATCACATGCTTATTGGGCCAGTGTTTACAAGTGTGTTGGATATTGCGAATCGTGATTTAATATGTTGGAAAGAATTTACTGATTTACTACTGCTGTAAAAGTGTTTCTTCATCTCCAGGAAAGAATCAAATTATAAGTTGCCGATTAGATCTTGTAACTGTGTTGAAAATATAGACTAATAGTCATAAAACATATTTCTTCACCTATCCTGGCAATTGTATACTAATACAATTAATGTTTACAAATATAATTTTTCATTAAAATAATTATATTTTAGGTACACGGTGTTACATTGAAATATTACAGAGTTAAATTGTTCACGGGATAACTTAAGAAGACGTGGTACATAATTGAACGCTAAAAGCATTAATCTATACAATAGGTTTCTTGAAGCCAATTTGTGAAAATTAAACAATAGCAATCCTAGACAATAGTTTTAGTCAACGTTAAAAACTAAATTATTTCCAGTGTTACCACCTTCTGAGGCGCAATCTCTGACGCCGAAACCTCGCGCATTTAACTGCGTCACAAGAGTTAACGCGTAACGAATTAGTAATTCTGGATTAATATTTAGGCCTTCTCATAAAGTTGGCAATTACAATTACCTGGGATGGTCATTGAGTATTTTATCCATACTCGCTTCGAAATAAAGCGTAGAAATCAATTGATGTTTTCAGAGTTTATTTATATACCACGCACGCTTAAACGTCGGTTACGTTTTTTCACAAGTGAATGAACGGTAAACACATATTTACAAAGCATTCTTATGTTCAAAGTCACAGAATATTGTGTCACTTAAGTTATCCTCCTGTAAGAGTATGTTATTACAATGTAATGACTTTGAAGTGGAGGACATTCCTCATAAACAGGCGTTTCTACAACTACTGATGTGTGGCTCCAGCCCAAAGTCAAGATTACTCTCCTGAAAGTCGTCGTAAAGATCTTACATTTTATATTCTGCTACTATTTTTTACTGTGAACATACAAATCCCTATATTAAGACGCTTTAGTAGGTTTGCAAATGTTCTAATTAATAGTAGCCTTTTTATGATTGGGCGCAGTTATGTTATGCAAAAAAGAACCAACCCAGAAAGTAATGTGTTTCCCGATACTCAAACATTGTTAAAGGAAAAGGTGTGCAAAGTGGCCTGGAAAAAAAATAAAACAAGTATTAAAGCAAAACATTTGAAGGAAAAATAGAGCCCAGAAAAAAGGGTTTATAGAAGGTGTTTACTTTGACCTTAAATAAATCAGTAGCAATGGACTGTGGTTAGACTACTTTTTACATAACTACTCCCAATTTTGATTGTCTCTTTCAATGATTAAACGCTTGTAAACATTCACGCACAGGGAACTTTTTTCTCGTGTTAAAGAATGTAAAGCAAGGGCGGGATACTGCAGACACTAGCACGCAAATTACGTGTCTTATTGTTACTAACAGCAGGACAATGAAGTGATATACATGACATTTTGTTTCGATAACTTTACGTTGAGACAATACGTAGTTACCGTATAATTTTGTTTGTATGTGGCACATATCTTACATAAAAGTATTTTTAGGCTTACGTTACCTAAGTCACAACTTGTTACCCAATTTCGAGACCTAGAAGTCAGGTGGAACAACTTCTGAATAAAACTTGACTTTTTTTTAAACAAGACCTTGTTGTAAAATAATTTTTTTACAGTGCAGAATATTATATATATCTGTAAATTTAACAATCTAGCATCTAGTTGAATAACTTAATTCTGTTAAAATCACTTTCATATTATGTTACTCAAAAGCATTTAAGCGACCACCTTATGTACAGGATATGGTCAAAAATTTCGATACCATTAAAAGATTGGCATACAATATACACAGAATTTACACGCGAGAAAAATACTCTCGCATATGACAGGAAACAGTGACGCGACTTTAATCATGAGCAGGCAACTGACCTTTAAAGAATTATTCAAAACATAAACGTTACTCTGATACTACCAGTAGCCCGTTACTCTTCCCGCATTCCTTTCTCACATATATTTCCACGCACTGCAGTGCTGGCAATTTCTCACGTCCAATTTCCTCGCGAATTCCGTTAGCAAAGCCCCACAGGTTCAGCCCCTTCCTGTTGGGGAGAAAAAAGGTGGTAACTGGTGTCACAGGGAAGGGGTGGGTGGTGTAGAAAGCTATATCGCGTCGTACATGCGACGTGGCGTAGGGATAGAGCAGAAATGCAAACAGGAAACGCTTTAATCTCGCGGTAAATGTCTTCGTAAGGCAGGAACTTGTATACGTTCAAGTCGGCAAGCTACACGCTCCCGTAGGTGAAATGGCTTCTTGCTCTCGACAAACAAGCATTTCGCTACCACATTTCCAATTCATAGTAAGTAGATACTGGAAATACCTAAAATAGCAACTTATATCGTAACAAATGACGCACTTAAAATTATTTCTTCGCCATAACCTAAATTTTGTGTGAATATGAGTGAATGCAAAATAGCTTTGCTGAGAAGAAAATTTTTGTTGAAAGTGTAAAGTAAAAACATATTATTTTCTTTGTATAAATTTTTTTCAACACAGTTTTTGTCTTTAAAAAGCTGCTACTAACCATTCTAAAAATATTACACCAAACAGTTTTAATTCTAACAAAATTTGGTTATGTTACTTTAAACTTGAAACAAAATTGTTCTTGGCGGTGTAGCTAATTTGCAGGGCTCATATTCAATACAATGTCTGTATTGTGGCAAATGAAAGTTTTTCGGTGTAGGATTAAGAACATTTGTGTACGTGGAAATATATTGCTTGTAAAACAGTCTTAAATTTTTTTCAAGAAAACTGCGTTCCAAGGAAGGGATTTTCGTTAAACAGGCGGTTTGTTACGTGATATATGACAAAGAAACACATGCGATTCCTAAGACTCTGAAACCAATACGATTGTCGGAAAATTAACACGCAAAATAATGTTGACTTTATTTTCGACGTGAATGTAACCCTGAAAGAAAGTAAGTTACGACTAAATTGTTAGTATCGTGTATTTATTTACACCAAATTTGATAGGAGAATGCATAAATACTCTCAATAGATTTTTCTGCTTTTTAAATGTCCATTGACAAGGAGATTATTACTACGTATTTAAAATTTTATTCACATGTAATTTCTGTGTAGATTGTGCTGGTGTTTTGGTTCAAACCGCACATCCACGTGGATTCATTACGAATTGTGTCGTAGTTTCTTTTCCTGGCTGTGTGATGTATCATCTTAGATTTGTCAATTTATTTATGCGCTAAGCTCTGCAATTTACTTTTTTACTAAGCGTGTTTTACAATATTCTCGTTTTGGGTTTTACTTTGGTATTTACTCATGTGGAGCACTGGACAACGTCAACTCAAACATTTTAATTAATATTTATTGATGTGTTGATTTCAAAGGGATCTTTACCTTCCAAACGCACCATTACTGTTAGTATGAGAATAATTATGGAAATAACAAGCAAAATGAGGTTTTTTAATGACATAAAAATCATACAGAAGTAGAGAACGTAATTGAAGTAGACTCTCTTCCTCTCTAACGATTAAAACAGCCAAAATACCGGATACATTCGAGCGTAGCCCCAGGAAGTGAAATCTTCATGCTTTACCTGAATTTCAGAAATGCGTGCCAATAACACATACGCTCTTTCATAAATGGCTTTGTACTAATGCTCAACAATTGCAAATAACCCAATAATTGGTGACAAATTACTATCCTCTGAGTTGGGCCTTCGTGTGTTTCCACGTTGGTTTGCTCTAAAAAGCAAACGAGTGCTTATAAATTTGCCTGTTCTCAGATGTAACTATTTTCACATATCCAGGCATCTTAACCATATAGGCCTACGACTCGCACCGATGGTTCAGGAAACAGTTGATACATTTGTGAATTTGTTCTCGATCACCCAAACCTTAAAAAAGTTCATGTGAGGCATGTAACATGTTAATTTTTTTTTTCGTAGAAACATCCATGACGATGGCAGTTTGCTTCGATTCAACCATACCTGATATAAACCTTGATCCAGAAATGAGGAGTTGCAGTAGTCTACTGTCCATGTACGAAAATGTATCTCCATTTTGAGTCTGGATACTCGGAATGTTGTGAATGAAAAGTCTTCTAGAGAGTGGATGTCAGTGACGGTTAGTCTCAGCTTGCACTTCCCGACCGAACGTCGCCCGGTAATAGATCGGTTAATAGTAGTGCATTTCCTTATAGAATGGATCTGTAAACACTACGAATTATTACTGTTGAAATATCGCCTTCTAAATACGGAGAACTAAGGTACAGCCTTAATGTACTTCACGCAATATTGGAAGTGGTCAATAATATTCTTGTATGACTTTAAAATACTTTTAATTAGCAATCCACTTTAAGTGCGTTCACATGAAAAAAATACATAATTATATGTTTTCACGGCATAGTGTTCGTTTTATAGACGTTACATGTGACTACATTTTCAACTTGCAAGAATTTTTTAGCCTCCGTAGTATTTCCATAGCGATATGACAAAGTCTAAATGTGCTAGTTACGGTAACATAGGAATAACAAAAAACTAAGTGGCTTAGTAGAATTAAATAATTTGCACTGGGATTAATACTATGAGCCATCTGTTAAAATATTTAAATACCCAAAATGAAATTCGTTTATATCATTTACAAGTTTGTTGAAAAATATTACAAATTACTTTATTTATGAAATTATTAAAAAATATTAAAAATCCTTTGTTACGTATTTTTTATATTTCAGCATATTGCCAATAATATATCATTTCAGTGTTAATTAACTCATTCCAGTAAGTCACTTGGTTTTGCTTATCCCTGTGTTCCGGTACCTTACAAATAATTTCATTCGAGTAAGTCACTTGGTCTTTCTTATTCCTATGTTCCAGTAGCTTACAAATTCTGATTTTGACAAGCGGCTGTGGGGAAAAATATAAAAGCTAAAATATTTTTGCAAGTGGAAAATGTAGCCACATGTAACTTCGATAAAACGAACACTACGACGTACAAATGACAAATTATTATTTTTTTTTCCCCACGTGAACAGCGTTAAAGCAAACGTAATGGTATAACATAATTAAATTAATTTTATGATTTTTTGAATAAAAGGTTATAATTTTCTGACGTTCGGCATGTATACAGCTGATAAAGTTTTTTTATTTATGTAGTTCTAGCAAAATAGTGTATACAAGGCATTGTTGTTGTAGCAATGGTATTTCATTATCAATGGTAAAGCTTTGTATGCATCAAAACAAGCAATTCAATTTTATCACTAAAGTCAACTATTATGAAAAGCTACCACAGTCGCTGTAAGCCGTTTGAACTTTCACTTCAGATACAAGGGATTAGTGCGGTTGCAGCTTGCCATTTGTCACGACTGTGCGTCGTTAAGCAGCGTGAAGCGCGCTGATGATCCTGGCTGTGAATAAATAATGCAGCGTTGTTTGCGTCATGTCCTCTTTAGCCGGGATTCAGACTTGGGTCATCTATCATGCGCCATGTAAATTATGATACAGAAATAATGAAAGATCCCCAAAAAATAACTGATATGCGGCTAACGCGTTGTCGTGCATTTATCAACGCTGGAATATTTATGAGAGAGGATTCTGATGTTTAGTAAATTATTATATTAACATTATTATATGCTGTTTGCAACTGAGATGTCAGCTTTTCTTCTGACTTAAATTTTTATACGTAAACCGAAGTTACTTTGTGGCAGCAGGGATGATTTTGTATTACTCAAAAATGTTATATTTAGGCTGTTTAAGTAATAAATACATCCGTTTTGAGTACTAAAAAAAAGTAAATTTCTATTGTATACATACGTGTTGTAATTTTTCACTAAGCTGTACCAAAATATACATTTTATGTATTACAAAGTCCTCCAGCGTTGTTACAAATAATCCCAATTTACGGAAGCTTTTCTCTTTCCATAGAGGTCGGTTCGAGCTTTTTAACATTTTAGTATTTGTGCTTGGAAGATCTAAGTTACATACTTAGGACAGAAACACACGAGGCGGTTTTCGCCGAGTCGGCCGCCGAATCGGCCGCCGACTCGACACGTAGTTGCTTACTATCAAATGGAACAACACACACGTCAGTGAAGCGGCACGCGCACCGACTCGACGGGTCGTTTTCCTCTCGACACACGAGCGGCACGACTCTCGGCGACGCACCGTCGTCCCATACATTC
>PNEQ01041451.1:8813-34969 GCA_003012365.1 Medauroidea extradentata
ATATATATATATATATATATATATATATATATATATATATATATATATATATATATATATATATATATATATATATATATGTTAATATTTATATTCCGTCGTGACGGAATCGTAGAATTTTGCATTTCCGGCGATGAAGCTTGCTCCAATACGAAATTTTTGCCTGTGATTAATTCTGAGAGCTGTATCTCAGTTAGAATAGTACGAGCAAACCTTGATTATTTTGAGACAAACCTTAAGGTTTGAAAAATCAGTTCTATTGTAAACAAATAGGAAAACCTCAAACTCAAATTCCTAACAAGCCTTTTATAGAAACAACAACGAAATATAAAATATATGTGTATAGTAACATTTAAAATAAAAATTGTAATAAACAAAGAAAATATATAAACTGGGATACTTTGTTTATTACATTTTACCTTTCCATTAGTCGTGTATTATGCGAGTATTTGTGAACTGTTTGGTTTAAAATACTCTGTTAAAAGGGAAACTTTCTAAAAATAATACTTACAATATGGCGTGTTCTTTAAAAACGAATAGAAATTCAAATCCTATCACACATAGGATAGAATCAAGCAGTAACTTTAAGTTGGAGTTTTGCAAAACAACGCCGGTTCACCGCAGCTGTGCTTACATGCTTGCGTCAAAAGTTGCATACCAGGCCGGCGAACGGAGTTGTGGTAATACGCTAATTTCGTTCGCGCATTGTGCTATGTATAGCTAGCTGTGTTCTACCGATGCTGTGTACATAACTTCATCTTAAAATTAAAAATATGACTCTTTTTGTTACTAGAATTTCTTGAGTTTTGTTAGACCATTTGTGGTATAGTTTGAATTTCGACATATTAAATTATTTTGTATCATTAAATTACACCTAGAAATAGGCACTTTTTAAAATAAATAGTGCAGTAATTTAAGGCTTAAGCGAAATGAAATAATTGAGCTGTATAACTGTTTACAAAGAGTAAACAGTTTCAACTATGTATTAATATAGGGTACTAGTACCATATTATTCACGGTAAAAAGAACACTTTAAAGGATGTGTTGTGTAGAAAAATTACACAACATTCATTCTTTACTGTAGCAACGTACGTTACTTTTTGAATATGGTGATTTACTGTGCATACACAGTGTTCATTACGTAATATAGGCTGTTCACTATAAACGGAGCTCTCAGCAGAATGTGTAATTAATGACAAATATATTTTATTGCGCCAAGAGATATTATCTTTTGAGAGTGTTAAAACCTTTACATTGGCCAGCTCTACGTACAAGCGAAAACCAGTAATGTTCTGGTAAGCTGAACGTGCGTTAAAACCCAGCAAACAGTCATGTTTTCCCGCGGTAAACCATTATCTATAGTTGTGTTTAGTACTAACATATAACTATTACTAAGCCTCACATTATTTCTAATGTCCTCAAACACAAATCATTAGGCCTACACTGAAATTCGGGTCGGAATGTATTATCAACTTAAATTATTTCAGTCACCTATACAAAGGTCTGTTGTGCCAACCCAGGCTTCGCACACCAACCATTACAAACAACAGCAGCAACAACCGGTAATTGTGTCAGAGACCTTAGTTGAGAGCGTGTGCATGTCGAATATTCCCTGCTGCGTGTGTAGTGAAGCCACTGTGGTCTGCGGTCTCGGCACGGGCTGCGTCGACCTCCGCCAGACCTGCGCCTTGTGGTCGGTGTCAATGCCACCCTAGTGCCACGCAACATGACACCCGCCTCGCGTATCTCGTATCGCCGTGGTCGCGAGGGAGGTGACGCAACCCGCGCTCCCACATCCGCCATCTTCGCACGCAGTGTTGCCACGTCGTGGGGCTAACAATACACACGAGTGTGGCGTAGTCGAGGCTGCCGTTTTGTTCCTTACAATATGGCGCGAGTCCCTTGAAAATTATGACACCGTTAATAACCACTTGTGTTGAGCACCTCTGGATGATAAATACTTTTCCGAGATTAATGCACAACAGCTAAGTTACTAATAATCTATTAACTATTCATTTACTTGGGCCAATAGCTTGATTGCGAGCTTATCTTACCGTGATGGATTAACTAACGGGCGATCGCCATATTGTGAAGCACAAAACAGCAGCTTCACCTATCTTCCATTGCTCCCATTCAACGCGGATTTTTCGCAAGCAAACACACTCATTGCGGTAAAGTAACTTTTAGTTTCCTTTCTTTTTTTATTAATTATTAATAATGTGGAATATTTTAATTAGTGACTGGCACAACGAAAGGTTTCTAATTATTTATTCCTCGGACTCAATTCAGTAAGACGAATACAGTAGATAAAAGAATACTTCTAATTGTTTAACTAGTTCTTTTCTCTCAAGTGTTGCATTTGTCTACTGACTCGTGACTTACTACAATAAAGGGCGCACTCTGGCTGGAAATATTTTGCATGTGCGAGGCTTATTAAGGTGGGTTCACAATTGATAACATAACAGTAAGCATAGAACATAATACACACGAGTAAAAACAAAGACAGAATAAGAAATGTTAATGTTAGAAACTATGTTCTTATGTTGGAAATAATGTTTTACACGGAGCACTTTATTGGGACTTTGTTTTCTACATTTTATGTTTTATCCAAATATGATTTCACTTCAAAATGTTGCGATAGCCTTCGGTTGTCTTCTATACGGCAACAAATAATTAAGAACCAGCAAAAAAAAAAAAAATTCCATTGGATAAAACAATCCAGTAAGAATCCAATTGTCAATTAATTTTGTACAAGGCTTCTGGTCGTGCACAGTTTCGAGTGTTATATTATATGTTTATTGTGAACCAACTTTTAGAGATGCCGTGGTAGTAACGGCGATTAGATCCTGGAACGCGCAGTGAACACATCATTGTCTGTTCGCACAAGACACGGAACTGAAGTGCGGTAGGTTCGCCTAGATCAGGTTGTCAGTAATAACCCTGCCATTTTATGATTTAATTAAAAAAATATAAAGCAATGTTGTGTGTCTGTCGGGCTTTATATATCGTGCAACGAAATTTCCATATCTAACAAATACTTTTAAGGTGGGGTGTCAGTCACCATGTTGGATTGTTTTATTTTTCGCTTTTTTTAAATTCTGAGAAAATGTGCATATTATTATTTAGATGATAAGGGCGTAAGTACCAAAATACGAATATTACGACTATTTCACGAAAAATATTCATTCAAATGTATCGTAATTTGGCTCAAATGTGAGGTAAATGGTACTTAGTCACTTGTCATTCGTTGTTGTTACAAATAAATTGAAAAAAAAAATCTAACCTGATTTGTAATCAATTCATGGCAGTAAATGTGCTACTGCTCTACAGAATCACAAATTGCATGAAACCAGTCATCACCAACCAATAAGCAGAAATAGACCAGAATAAACTTTTTTAAAACTTGGTTAGCTTTTGAATGGTTTATTCAATTTTTCTATACGATATGCATAAGCTCAGATAATAAGCATCAAAGTGAGCTAAAATGCTACAGTAATATTTATCATTAATAGGTCGCAATAATTATGTAGAATACTACTTAAGATTGTTTATGTACTGCATACATAAACTTAGTGACAATAAAAAATGTAAGTCAATTATTCAGTCACTACAAATGAAATATTTAAATCGCAAATTGAAAATGTAATATCACGCAATGTTCTTGTAATTGTATGTTAATGAATTTAACCCCTTATAAATCATCTTCACCAGAAGCATCATTGATAACAATAATAGAGCATGTTGGTCCACGACATTTGGCACACACTAGCTGGAAAGAAGTGCTAACAGACAGCTTTGCTATCTTGCAGAAATATAAACTCTCAGTTCATCCAAAGTTGCATAGATATCACGCCACTGATACAATGGCATTGCAAACTTTTCTCCAGTGGAAATAACGTCCTCGTACGCGTGTGACTGTTCTCTCAATGGAAACATCTTTCTTGATGATGTCCCATACTTGCTTATTTCCCTTTCCGAAGAAAGCACTGGTTGTATATGACCCGGTCATAGAGTGACAAAACAAAATATAGTTATTAATTTCACCTATGTCCCGCTGAATAGCAGATATACTGTACATCTCTCCTGTTGTCTTGACTGAGGACGGACGGACAACCACAATGTGTGTATCTTCGTCTGCCCTCGTAGTCAACATCGCAAGGATGTCTGTATCAGCAGCAATTACTTTGACACCACATCTTGTGTCAAATTAAAGAGCAATAGCTACTATTATGGTATCAGCATCTCCCGAGGACTGAACAATCGGGTGACCTGAAGCTCTGAAATAAGTTACTAATAATTTGATGTACCCATTTTTATTATGACCATTTCTCGGAAAGTCCATTTGTGCAACATTGTTAGTAGCTATTGAAATATCGGTGGAAGACCTCCCCGCAGAACTTCGCCTTCAACATTCCTATTGAGTGGTTAACTTGTTATAACCATCAAAGACTACAGTTTCTCTCAGGGAAAAGTGGTTTTGAACGAAGGTAACGTATGCCTCACATATTTGACCAAATGTAGCAGGTATCGGGCACACTAGCAAATGCAAGAGGTACCCTCCATCGACAACTACTTTGCAGTCTACATTAATGTTATCACTGGTTATCTCGCACGATTTGAAGACTTTTGCAAGAGATGATTTTGCTGTTTTCCTCATTGATATTGTATCATATAGAGCTGGTGGTTTTGGAGCCAACTTATATTTGAAATATTTCATGAAGACGGTCTCATTCTTCATTACACAAATGATATGCATGAAAAGTTTTTAAGGGTTCACTGGGATTACATCTTATCTCACATTCAAAGCCCTTGACATAATTGCGAGGGGTTTTACCTTGTACATAAGTTTTATCTTCACATCACTGAAGTTACCTCCTACTATGTGGTTGATTGCTTTTTTCCCGATGGCAGTAGTCTGGTCACTATTAACGTTCTCATCTGCAACGACGCCTGTCGAAATGGACTGAAGAACCTCTGACGTCTGAAAAAGTGGATAGGCACTGAACCAGTCCACAGCTTTACGAATGTATCTGTTATCTCTTGACATCCGGCTGTCTCGTAGTTCGACATGCTGCTCTGAAAACCAAAACACACATGATATTCATTAAGGAATTACTATAATCGTAAATTCGATACAATGGGCATTTAAATAAAGCTCGAAGAACTTCTGTGTCATACCTGAAGAAGTTTTGCTGATGTCGCACAGTTTCTCCAGTGCATCACAAAGCTTCAGGCACCCAGGATTAGAAAGTGTACACTGGGTAAGTATACTGTTAGAAAAGACACGTCCAGTTATCGGGCCGCTTTTTACCTTCACTGAACACATAATGCCGGGCCAGAACTCATGCCTTCTCCTTATAGTGAAAGCTCCTTCCTCTACGAATCTTGTATACTCATGTGGTGGCATACGGAAAGGTAATTCTTCCACTTGCTGCACATAAATATGTGCACATTTCGCGTAATGCAAATTTCCTGCAACATGCAACAAGGATAGCATACTCTTCACACAGAATAGGTACAGATTCCTGTCACCCACACTTTCTGCTCGTATAAATATCCTTACCAATTCCACCTGTGGGACACAAGAGGTAACAAATTCGATTTCAAAGTTAATACAGTATACACGATGTGCCATACATGTGAATGTTTGCCGTGAATCATGACATATTAATTTATGCCCCTTATCTGATGGTAACATTCAATCCACAGATTTGCTGTGCAGCTTTTCTCGCTGAATGATGTGCAAATAGTATCAATGGAAGTGAGGAGTAGTTGCATGGATGCAGACGAAATAAGACCAACTTGTTTCATATTATTTGTATGCAGATTCTGGAAAAGAGCACAGATTTCTGCTTTGATGCTGTCGTCGGCATACGCTAATGCGCACAGATGACGTATACAGGGGGCTGAGTGGAGAGTGTAGATATAAAACAACAACAGTAATACGTAATAGGTATTTTAATACATATTTTCTACAATAGCAACAGGATAAATAAAATACAGTCAACGTAGTACATAACGGTGATGGGTTTTATGCACATTATGATCGTGTAGAGCAGTAGTAGCTACATATTGTTATATTAATTGATTATAAATCAGGTTAGAAATTTTTTTGCAGTGAATTTGTAACAATAACGAACGGCAGGTGACTAAGTACCTTTGATTTCATATTTTGGCAAAATTACGATACATTTGAACTAATATTTTTCGTGCAATAGTCGTAATATGCGTAGTTTGGCACTTACAACCTTATCGCCAAAAAAAAAATGACACTAGCATCTGAGAGATAGGGACTTAGCAGGATCAATTTATAACATCGAAAGGAAGGTCTGTGCCAAATTTAAAAACTACCTTGGCTGAGAGATCAGACCTCTCGCCTTCCACCAAGGCGATTCGGGTTCGTTTACCGGCGGGGTCGGTCCTCGGATTTTCGCATGTGGAAATCGTGCCGGACCATGCCGCTGGTCGGCGGGTTTTCTCGGGGATCTCCCGTTTCCCCCGCCCTTTCATTCCGGCGCTGCTCCATACTCATATCATATCACCCCTCACCAGTGCTAAAGACCTCGATGTTAAGCGTTGACCAAAACCTCTTCACTCACTCATTCACTCAAAACTGCCTTATTTTTATTTCTGGTAAAACGCTATAGGTAATTTTAACCTAAATTGCTCAGAATTTCATCGTTGTACAGAAGTTCGTTGTGATCCTTATTATTTCAGCTAACAATTACCGCACATTAATGTTTAACACATAATTTTAAAGCTAATAAAATAACAAAAAAACTTTTATTCAATTTTATTTCTGCCTACCAGTGACAGGTTTTATGTGATTTGTGATTGCATAGAGCTGTAGTACTTTTTTAATTCCATCAGTTGAGTAAAATTAGTTTAGGAGAAATTTTTGCTTTGTATAATAAAACAAAAACGAATGATTAATTACTGAGTGCTCTTTACTTTAAATTTTGACCAAATTGCGATACATTGGAATTAATATTTTCATGTAACACTAGTGATATGCATATTTCGTCACTTATACACTTATTGCATAAAAATGTTTGACGCTGGCATCTGAGAGATGGGGACTTTTCAGGATCAATTTCTAGCACCCAGAGGAAGGTCTGTGTGAAATTTCAAAACTACATTTTTTTTAATACCTGGGCAATTACCGTTGCGGCACCACGCTCGATCCGTATTCCTGAGATGTAAAGAAAATAATGAATGTAATATGTGGGTGGATATAATATTTACGTGAATAGTTATCGATGACCCCACGGTTTACGCTTTAAGTCCATGCCAACAGTCAATTAACCTGAAAAAAAAAAAAAAAAAAAAAGCAAGGGTGCTCATACGCAACGATAAAAAAAAATTAGAGGTGCACAGAGAAGGGTGAACACAGGAAGCCATTGCTCCCTGTCGACGATCCCGGCTGTGTAAATCTTTCCATTTCCGCTATTTAACGACGTGGTCTCTCTCTCTCTCTGCCAACTGGCATCACTGCGATCGCGCGAGGTGATCACATTCCGCGTTGAATGTCCCCGGCACCAGGGAGCTCGTCGCGATCCTCCCGGGGGTAATCTCACGTTACCGGACACACCCAGTATTTGATTCCTTTCCAGGGGTGTCCACGGGTTTCGCTATTTACGTTTAAGACTGCATGGTACATAATTCAGTGCTAAAAGCATCAGTTCAAAACACTAGGTTTCTCGAAGTCAATTTGCAAAAATTAAAAACCAGCAATCTTAGATAATAGTTTTTGCCAATTTTCTGAGCAAAAATTTTTCTCGTTTAACGCATATCTGAAGAACAATCTCTGACGACGAAATCTCGTACATTTAAAATGTGATGCATAACATATGTATCATTCTGGATGAATGTTTGCTAATAAAGTTGGCGAATATAATTATCAAGGATTGCTGTTTTGTAGTTTTTCTATATTGACTTTCAAAAAGTGTATATCTTAATTGAAGAATTCACAGCATATTTATTAACTACGCACTCTTAAGACGATCTACCATTGCTCTTGCAGGAATTATTCATTTTCCTACATTTAGTGAAGAGTCGGAAGAATTACTGCTAATGTCTCTCTACAGAAGCATTACACCTAACGATTACGGAGGACGCCTGGCTGGTGCTCGAACTGCATGCAACGTGTTCGGAGTTACGTCTTTTTCTCAGAGCCCAGAAAACTTGCGTATACAATGCTTATCTATGAAAAGAAAACACACGTTCAGACTACTTGTGAATATTACTTTTAAGACATCGCGCACACACAAGTATTATTTTAAAACCCTCAAACGGGCCTAAAATTAGCTTTTTCAGACGGTTGTTTCTCAGTATGTAAGTACCGGATTCGTTCGAAATTAATTTCTCCAAATACAAGGCGGCAGCCTTAGTGCAACTTTTTGTATTTAATTGCTAGTAAGTGTCGTACAACGAGACAGAATAAATTTCTTAGATTTCGTATTGCTAAAAATGTTTTATAAACACTCTTTACTTGTTCATACATAATGTGCGTAGTGCTAGGTACGGTAATATTGACATATTTTAAAATAAATCACACTAAAATTTTTGAATCAGGAGGAATGAAGGAAATTTAGCATGACGAATGATGCGAGCTCGTACGATTAAGACAGTCCGTCGCGTCCGTCCTTCAAGTCACATGATCAACGGCCAACCACATGAGCCGAATAATTCTACCTGCACCGTAAGCTTGGCAAACTCTAGCGGAAAATTTACTATACAGCCCCCAATACGCGTTCCTTTTGTCGCCCGTTAACTCCACAGAAGAAAGTAACTTGCTTCGTTCTATTTTAATACGTGTGTTTGCGTATCTGCTGTGTACCCTACAAACATTTGTATGGCAAACAAGATGAAGAATAACAAGATCAATAGCAAGAAAAATTCGCAATTTACGTCTAGCGATATCTTCGTAGATTATATACACGCCTTGGCAAAATCGTGTTATCAAATTCAAACAATATCAGGGGCGTCACTTCAGGTTTTTCTTTGTGATGGGGGGCGGGGGAGGGGAATTAACAAAATTTTTCGGCGACAGTGACCTTGTTGATTGTTTTTTAATTGATTAAGTATACATATATTATAAACTTTAATAATAAAACTTCAGTTTTATGAGCTTACGTAAACATTATCTAAATAACGAAATACACAAAAAAATTGTATACTCTTTTCCTTCTAAGTCCAGGTGGACATTTGCGCCCTCTACTTCCCCCTTAAATGACGACCCTGTTCAAATATCCCGTAGATAATAACAATCGACCCATTAGTATGCATTGTCGAGAGGATAAATATTAGTATCAAGAGGACGGTAACGGTCCGATGGAACCCACAGGCCACCAGTTGTGTTTGCCACTCGTACCACATGCATAAATTCATATCGGTAAGGTCTGGTAGACAAGTGCTTTTAAGATACGAATTTTGATAAAAAAATTTTCTCAGCTAAACTTTAGTCCAAGAAGAAGTCAAATTAATTGCGCTTCGAATTTCGTAATGTCAACAAAATATTTTTGAAATCGAGTAATATTGTGCGTTCCAGGTCAAGTTTACCCCCATGCTCAGACCCTTGGTAAGTTGGCGTTAGCAGACGGAACGCGCAAAATGAGGCCCAAAATTAAAACACTAGACATAACGAACACCACAGTAAAGAGGCATCTTAATGCACAGTGATATACAAAATAATGAAGCACGAAACGAATATTGTGTGTTTGTTAACAGGAAAAGTGATGCGCTAGAGCTTAATAGTTATAATTTATTAGTTGTATTGTGAGTACGATTTTTCTTTTAAATTTCAGCAGTGTCTACTGTTTAATACTGTGTATTTATGTTTTTACCATTCACTTTGTCTTGGTACATAAAGTAAGGATTAAGACGTCGCATTTAGTGAATTATTTCAAAAATTTATCAAGTATAACATTTTTATATTTTCACTTGTTAAAACCCTAAATTGCTCGCAGGTATTAGATAACAAGTGTCAACGAAAGAAGAGGCGCTCAGAATACACGTGGTGTTAAGTCCAAAAATATATAGGGGACTCGGTAAATTTGGCAGTTCTGATAATTTGGCACTATTTTGTATTCTTTGTTTTCAACTTGCACTGACAGTTCAGAAACGTTTTGTCTTCCTACCAAGCGAGACCAGAATCTTAACTTTTAATATGAACGTTTTGCAGAAGTATATCAGCAATAATGCGTCAATACTTTATTAACTAACACAATATTGCCAAATTATCAGTACTGCCAAATTAGGTATATTCTTGTGTTAAATACGTTTGCAAAAAAACCTGGACTTTTCTAAGTTATGTCAGAAATCACAAATAATTGCTGTTTACATATAAACCTACCCTCTGTTAGCTAAATTTATACTTAAATTTTAATGTACATACACATTTAACACCAGAAAGTAGCAAACCATATTTATGGACATATACCACTTGTGTTCTGAGCGCCTCAAATAACTTGCCAGAGTTTACTAGGTTTTTTCGATGATGTGAGCTGGATGCTCGATCACCAGAGATTAGCCAGCTTATGATAAAGCCCATGCAAGCAATTATCCGTGTAAACTTTTTTAAACGCTAGCAAAATTAGGTTAATAGGGTCCCTTTTTAAACTTATAGAGTCCACATTTTACTCTACCAGGTCTAAACCGAGTGACTAACTTGGGTAACTCGTAGTGATAGATCTAACCTGGTCATGTGAATTATAGTAGGCTACTTTTCTGTTGTCAGTTCATGCGAAACCTTTTTCTCCGTACTTTGGCGACAGTATACGCTGTGGCTACCGCAGTAACACTAGTGCAACGCCGCGTTGCCCACCCCTGTGGATTAGTATGTTGCTGGTTGCTCTGTTTCACCCACAGTTTTTCTGGTCGTCAACCTCTCCCCTTGCCAGCGATCCTGATCCAGTATGGTATGCCCGCCATTCTGCATTTCCTCAATGGCTTTTTGAAACGCAACATTGCAGTATGTGCCTCGTAAAACGACCATTTGTTGCTTTTGTTCGTGTGTGGCTGCCCAGATGCGTATTTTCCCGGTAATCATTACCCAGTTGCACTGAAAGGAAACAGATGACACTTCGTACGTTTATCATAACGAATCAACGTTCTTGAATAATAATGCGTCTAAAATATGACAGTTCAGATACTTCAGAGTAATTAAAAAAAATCGCTGAATAAAACTCCGAAGGATGTGCGATTACTCTCTGGGGAAAAGTTACCATAACCTCGAATTATTTTCTCCTACAAAAATACTATTATCAGCTTTAAAATCCATATTGTCGACATTCAGTATACATAAAAGACGTGTTAACGGCTGAAGATCGAAGTCATTTAACCTAAAAGCCATTTAAGTAAAGTCGTCTCTTACCACAGTCGTAGCAACAGTAATTTGATTTGAAAGATATTCAGTTTTTCCCCCAAAACGACGTCTTAACTTTAATATAGACGGCTCGGGATAAGGCGAGCACTCAAAGAAGTCCTGCTAAAGTTCTATTTACAGCCAATTCGTATATTTCCGCGCGTAACGGCTAACGACGGGATATGTCTAACCTCTTAGGACACGCTTATTTGATTGTTGCGCGTGTAAGATAATTTGTGCAGTCAATATGAATCGGTATAGTTTGATAAAATATATTATTATCTAGCTGGCCGGCTGCGGCTTTACCCGCGTGAAATTATGTAATGTAAACAGTAAATGTTGATAAAATATGTGATGAAGGTATTTAACAGCTAGCGTACTCAGTAACAATGAACTATAAATTGTCTTAGCTCAGTGTAAAGAGCGCGCGCAATATGCTCGCATGATGTCATAGTAATTCCCATCGCAAAGTCTTGCTCGGGATACGAACCCGTAACCCCACCCCTCCCACACCCCAAACTTTATACAATACTTGAGTGAATTCTTAAAGGTAGGCCGTGATAATTCTTTCGTATGTACAGGCTACAGTCCAAAGAGGTTTTATTTATGAGTAGGTTGGCAAAAAGAAACATCTGTTGAATTATTTCTCCATGGTCATTCTCTTTTTTTCAGGAGACTCGGGGATTCTTTGAAAACACATTTAACCCCTTTTCGAAAAATCCATTCTTAGTGGGTGTCTACGGGGCAAGGGGAAGCTTCCCTCAAAATTTCATGGTTCTAGGTTCATCGGTTTGGGCTGAGCGTTGATGAGTGAGTGACAGGACACTTCATTTTATGTATTCAGATTATATGAAATACAATTATGTCGATTTCGGTTGATTTTGTTTCTGCATTGTTGTATAGAAATAAGAAAATACGCGGAACTATATTGCGTAATTTCGCTACCAACCATACAAGCAGTAAGGTAACTATAAAGTTAGTGTTGAATTATATGCAGTAACGAATAGTGATAATTTCCGAAAGTAAAATATTTAGTGCTGACTTTATTCCGAACGACCTACATCAGCCGATAAACCTACACACACACTAAGTCTTTTTACGTGAAATGTTATAGGGCCTATCTCCGAATGTTGTTTTACCTTCAATAACTTCATTTAAGCCATTCCATCTAAAAATAAGTGTGAAAGTCGATGTAGGTAACTGTAAAACACTGAACTCTCATTTGGGATGATCCGGGTTCGATTCTCGTCTGCTGCCATCGTTATATCAGCGTTCAGGGTTTAAAAAAATTACGCCAGGATGAGTGATGGTGTTTCCTTATATTTTTTTATTTATTGATAGGAAGTTTTCCGCGCCCTCGAACAGTTCCATCATGGTACTAGGTAGCAGATGTACACGGGGGACATGGGAAGACAGTCGACCAGAACAAGATTTAGGAGGCATCCCATTCGCCTGAAGTGATTTCGGAAAACTATGAACAACTTCAATCAGAATGGCTGGAGCCGAGAATCTAATATGGGACTTCCCGAATGCAAGGTGCGTGTTTCATCACTGCTCCATCGATCTCTGCCACGGCCAGTACTCTCCCAGTTTGCGATTATCTGAGCAGTTGGTTCCATCACTAACAACCTCGTTGTCAACGGGACGTAACTACTACTAACCAAATAGCAAAAATCAAAAGGCCAGTTGTGCAAATCTGATTGTGATAAAGCGGCCCACATTATGGCACCAACAGGCAGTAAACCTTCGGAATGCACCCGTGATCACGTGTGGCACACACGATACATTGTTATGATTAAGACATATGGGCCACTGTTAAAATGATTTTTCATTCCAAATATACGACATAGTGAAAATCACCTAACATTAACCATATGTGCACCATCTGTCTCTTTGTTGTCGGTTTATGTATGGTTAAGTAATAGTCTCCCACAAGTTAACCACAAGTGTACCACATGCATTCTTATTATACTCATATGCTTATGGGTTACTTTACCGAATCTGCTCGTGGGCAGTAATAAGTCAATCATTTTTAAATTAAGTGGCTCACATTAAAATTATTCCGGTAATATATAAATACATATTTACTGAAAGTGGCCTGGTTAACAACAATTTCGGACGACGATCGTAATGGCGAACGTTTGCCACATCTGCCAACAGTTGGCCAACGGAGAAACGACAGTGTTTGCTGCTTGGGAATCGACCATCGCACATTAATTAAAAAAAAAAAAATAAATAAAAGAATGAGTGTGTCCCTATTCGAAAAGTAAAACATGAATAGATGATCTAGGTACATAGCAAATTCACCTATATATTTTTTTATCTGTTGTCGCAGTAGTTAGAGCACAGAAGAAAACGCATATACGCCCATGATTTGTTGAAAATGATATGCTAACACTAAAGTTAACAAATAGTGATAGTGGGAATGAACTGTTTGTTTGAATTTTAGCGTATACATATATAAATAAAAATAATTACTTAATGTATTGTACTTAGCAGGGATGCATTAAGGTAATCGCACAACAATACATGCAATACTGCGTGTAGTACAAATTTAAGTTACCAATAATTCCACAAAGCGTTTTAAGTTAAAATATTACTGGATAATCCACAACATTTTCAAGTAGCACGATTTAATAAGAAATGTAATTTGTAAATGTTGTGAAATATCACTCTTAGTCCGAGATAATAAAAACAAAATTACATTTTAAAATTAACTGTAAGTAATTTTACTGTTCATAAAGATTATGGTATATATTTGCAATTTTTAAGCCAAATATCCCTTATCCAAATTTATACATTCTCAATGAAGTAAGGGGGCGCGGTGGTCTCGCTTCCCACCAAGGCGATCCGGGTTCGGTTCCCGGAGGGGTCGGACCCCGAATTTTTGCATGTGGGAATCGTGCCGGACGATGCCGTTGGTCGGTGGATTTTCTCGGAGATCACAAGTTTCCCCCGCCATTTCATCCCGGCGCTGCTCCTTGCCTCGTATCACCTCTCAGTAAAGACCTCGATGGGCTGACCAAACTCTCTCACTCACTCAACGGAGTATGAAAGAAGTATTCGCGAGGTTTCTGCGTGAAAATTAACTTTCTTAGTACCTAAGCCGAAGGATTAGAATGCCATTATGTTTGATAATTTAATGTGGGGGAGGGGGGAGGCAATGGTTTGTGTCCACGCTAGTACGTTTTTTGTTCGTCGAACCTAAACACGACAGGAAATAGCGGCTCGGGGGTATCAGCAGAAATTAATATATTCGGAGCATGTCGGCGGTAACACGGTTGTGTGTACAATAATTCTCGTGCACCAGGGTCCTCATGTTATCTTATCACTGTGTCACCCGGTGTTCCTACTAGCCGTGTATCGGGAGAGATAGCGTCCGCTGCCTCGCCGTGTAATTAAATGTAAAGCAAACTGTTGGCAAATGAAGTATCTCCACCCAAGCGCTTCCCACAAACTTGTAATCTTCCGCTCCAGCAAGATAGTACGGATATTAAAATGCGTGGTCCATCCTGGACGCCGATCCTCGGTCAATTTTGAATTGTTCATCTACTATCCGCCACCTGGGTGGACATTTTTTTGTCAAACACCTCATGTAAGAACTATCAGAACCCGCCAAACGTTGTCCTGCCAGTGTCTGTGCGTGTGTGTAATATATATATATGTGTATATATATATATATATATATATATATATATATATATATATATATATACATATAAGTAGTAGGTAATAGCCGAAGTTGGGACATAGACTTCAGGCTGAGTATCAGAGGCTCAGTCCGCCATCTTGGATTACGTCACGGTGCCATTTTGTTTTAGATGGCAGCCATTTTTGTGCTCGGTGGCCATTTTGTCACATATGTCATATTCACATGCCATAGCATCATATGTCACATATGTCATATCATGTCACATCACATGTATCATATCACATGTATCATATCACATCATATATATCACGTCACATTATGCTAAGTGGCATATGCCATGTTATATTACATTTCAAACAATTTTAATAATTTCAAACACATTGTAATATTTTTATTTCAATAAAATTACATTTAATTATTTACTCACGTACTAATTTCAACATTATAACTGAATTTACATTGTGTGAATCTTTTACATTACATTATGTTTTCATATTTACTTCACCGGCATTTGTTAATTTAAAATACTTTTTTTTACTAATTAATTGGCCATACTATGAGGCAGTTTTTCCAATGGCGGGTGATCACTTATGTGACCCATTGATATTTTTTTACCTCGTGCAAACTAGAGGCATCTTCCAGAACCAAACATTTTTTACCACGTGAAGCTGTAATCTCAGTGACGTGAAATGTGTTTTTAAATGTGACGACACTAATCACCTTTTGTGAGTACAAATTTCGTTCCACATGGACCATTACTTTTTCCACCATCAGTAAATGCTTAGCTCAGGTTAGAGTATAGCCAAATTTTCTTTAAAAATTCATAGATTTTAGACGTTTGCGAATCGGATTATACAAGTTTAGTTTATTTGATAGGTATTGGGTCCCTCTATTACCCGCCCCTTTATTGGCGTCTACTCCCGGAACACTCTGTGTGTATATATATATATATATGTGTGTGTATATATATGTGTGTGTATATATATATATATGTGTGTGTATATATATGTATATATATATATATACATACCAGACAGTGTGTGTATGTGTATACATGTATACTAGACATTTACGCTGATCGTTGTTGCATAGTCATATTCAGTGCAGCTGTACTGCTGATGAGAATACGGTAGTGTGTACTGAAAGAAAAAGGATTGGAGGGGGGGTGGCTACGCCTGAGCAATTGTACGAAGGAACAGGAGTATACACGTAGTCGCTGTTGCTCATAAACATTGTTCCCCGTAAGAGCGACTACATGTTAGGTAGCTGTTTTAGACGTTACAGATTCCTGCAACTGCAATTTACATATCACAGCTAATATACCTGTATTGATTATAAATTACGTCCAGTCACTGTCAGAATATTATCCATCAAAGTTGCTTATAAATACCGATAAAAATCCTCACAAAATTGTCATAAAATTTTGGACACACTTTAGAATTATAATATTTAAAAGTAAGATTAAAATGTTAAGGATAGACAGTTATGGAAATAACGGTGAAGTGTTCACTTAAGGGCGCGGTCAGGGCAGGACAACCTTATGGGATTTACTGTTGCGCTTTTTGAAGAGGTCGAGCACGTAGTTCCGTCCCTATACGCTTTGGAGCGCTAGTGGAGGACGATCCTAGCACCTCCAAGCGGCTGCGGCCATAACTTGTTCAGACTTTGTACCAACCCCTCCCTCTTCTACCCTTCCTGACAAAAAAACTGTTTGCTTTGGTCAGTCTGCCATTCAGGTAGGGACCAGAGTGAGAGGGAAAGAGCGAAAAAGGGATGATTTTGTGAGTGGGGGACTGGGTTACAGCATTGCTCGGTGAGCAGAGTCTTCACCGAGGAGACTGGACGTGGCTAGCTGTGTGTGCTGAAAGGCTATCTAATTTATTTTTTAATTTTAATTTAATTTATTTATTTATTTAACACGAGCAAAAGTCCTAAATTATTTATCATATGTTATTTAATTTCAACACCAATAATTAAAAATAATTTATTTTCTTTGTCATTAGGTCTCATAATTTGCTAACTAATTTAGATCCATTCAACAATTTAAACACAAACTAATTACTTAAAAATATCCCCTTTCCAACAAGAAAAGAAGAAGAATCTTCCCAATCTGTTTACAAATGATGGAATTCTGAGGTAACAAGCAACCGAATTGAGAACCTCCTACCTTTTTTTAAGTCGGTTAAAAATATGCTAAGTATTGAGGTTCAATAAAATTTATTGCATCCCTTACCAGATATGAAATGTCAGTTACTGACCGTACAAATATGCATAAAAATGCTAAAACCACTACAAGCTCTTCACAGTAAAGCGAGCACTTTGGACAAATATATTCAGAATATTCACTGTGTTAGCCTATCGTGGTGACCTCATACCTTAACCTCTGATTTAAGTGAAATCTATACGCACTGCTTGTTACCTGAAGTGCTGTGTTTGTGTTAACAAACTGAAGAAATATACAAATTACCTGAAAGTAGAAACGTAATCACGGCTTTAAAAATTACTTACTTTACCATGAAGATCCTATAGAAGTAAAAATGATATGGCGAGTTGCAACCTAGAACAGGTTAACACCACCAAGCTAGAGCTTCCGTTGTGAGTCTGTCAGCTCTGAATAGGAACGTGAAATGAAATATTATGTTGCTGCGGCCTGTAGGTAAAATAAACATTTTTAAAAGGCTACTGGAACAAACTTGAGATAGCCGTTCTCACCGCTGCATTTCTTCCTACCAACCTACAAAGGTGACATGACATAAGTGTGGAGCAGCGACAAAATGAAACAGTGAACTAGAAAACCCCAATTTCAACACGGTCCGCACCTAAGAATCTGGGGCGGGTAAACCTTATAGAAAATTGTAAAACGCTTCTTTTATACCGAGAGCACATAGATTCATATAGGAATATTTACTGCGCTCTTAGCGGCAGATGTCAGTAGGACCTACTTCGTATGCTGCTTGCGTTGACAGTTATGTTTCTACAACTCTGAAAACGTTATCACTAACAACATTATTGAGATAGAAAATAAATTTAACAACTATTTTCTCAATAATGTGGTAAATGAAATAATACCTACAAATAATGACGAAGGTACGTGCGATTGAACATAAAGAATGTTAATATAATGGTGCAAACCACACATGTGAATCTGTAATCAATTCTTTGAAATTTAAAAATTCTTGTTAATATAATGAATTAAGTAGTAAACTCATAAAATTTTGTGGAAGTAAGCTTAGTAAACCGAAGTGTAATATGTAAAAAATTTTTAAATCACTGTTATCTTTCCTGACAGACTAAGCCATGCAGTAACCATCCCTACACGTGCCTAGAAACGGGAATATAAACAAAATAACAAATTATATACCTGTAGCTCTATTAAACATCTTTTAGAAGGCAATTGAAAAACTTATTTACAAAGATTGTATGATCATATAATAACATATCAAATATCACCTCTTTCACATTTTGCATTCCGACATGATTATTCAATAGAAAATTATTTTCCAGTCAATCAATACTATTACAGAAGCATTAAATAAAAATCAACAGGTAGTTGGTGTGTTAGGGGCCTGTATGATTTAGAAAAAGTATTTGATTGTGGAAATTATAAGGTATTTTACTAACAAAAATACATCATTATTGGATAAGGAATAATTTCCAAAAGTTTTTTGTCTACTATCTTAGTGAAAGAATACAGGTGATACATCTAAAAAATAAAGACAGCACGGAGACCTTTTCTGAAGTAGTAAAAATAAAAAAATTTGGTGGCCCAGGGATGTGGGTAATTTTTTGTTTTTAATTTGTAGAAATGACGTTCCAAATTTCATCTATGGATAAGGCAACACTATAATATTTGCTGATGATACATGGTTTTTGGTATGTCATAAAACAGATGATCAGTTAATGGCAAAAGTCAAGGAGGTTGATTCAAAATTATCTGACTGGATTATATCCAACAAATTAGTAGAAAATTTTGATATAACCAATTTTATAATATTTTCTACACAAAAGAGTACAAATCACATATGTATTGAAATAATTATAAATTAAATAAAGTAGATGATGATAAATTTCTGGGAGTATAGATAAAAAAAGTGTTAATTGGGAAAGCGATATTTCTTTTCTAATCCCAAAATTGACTCCGGCTGTTTTTGTACTTAGCTGCATGAGCAATGTAGTGAATCATAAGATACTTAAAAGCATCAATTTTGCATGGTTTCATTCATTAATATCTTATTGGATAGTTATTGTTTTTGGAGGAAGGGGGAAGGGTACGAAAATTCTGATGACACTAATAAATATTTAAATAACAAAATACAGCAATTAGGATAATTGCACAGAGTTATAATACTGAAGTCAAAAATGCAAATAAAGAAACCGCCATATAAAACGATCCTCTAATAAGTAAAAACAATAACTTCGTACTATTTTTGATTCTTAAATGCGTCGGGGGATCGCTAAGTGAATAAAATAGGTAGTTATAATTATGAAACATGAAACACAAAAAATGCAGCAAAACGTATGTATGGTGTATGTACTGTACATATGTGCCAATTCTAAAGATAAGCCCAATATGCTATATTTACATTGAGTATTTGGATTGATAGTGTATTTGGTCTTGCTGTTTTATTCTATTCCATTACAATTCCTAACTATTCATCTGGTTTACTTAGTGGTCCTCCAGACCCGAAGCGTTAACGAGTTAATTAAAATAATTAGACCTAAATATTACGAAATTTTTTAACTTTTTAAAGGACGGTTTTTGCGTCAGGGTTTTTTAAATTTTTAATTTAAGTGTTATTTGCAATTATTCATACCTTAATACTTCTAAAATGATTGCAAAAAGCGAAGATAATTCCGAAAAAAAAAAAAAAAAACACTACAACAAAGTCCGTTAAGGTTTTCATTAAATAATAGTAAGATGGACGTATGTTGACTACACGAATATAAAACAGTTTAAGACTGAAAGCGGTATTTTTTTTTTTTTTTCGGGAGTTTGTCGGCGTTGTTCGGAGACACTGTGGGCAGAATGCAAGGTTGCTTTTAGTCTGGTTCAAGTTTGCCGAAACTAATATACTTTTGCTTTTTGACAGCAATGTCTGCAAAACAACTGTCATTTCAAATCTTAACATTTAGTTAGATATGCAGCTTAGACCTACGTACTGTATGTGTTTGACTAAAATCTAACTTCGACATGGAATTGACAACAAATACATAAACTATTACCTATAGTGCCACAAAACTGAAAATGCATGAAAATCAAATTTTCTGAACTCATATAACTTTGATGATTGAGTATCTGCGATTCTGATAGCAATCTTTATTACGACTGCACACAAAAAGTCACTGCTTTGTTAACACCACCGGTCATGTAAAAACTAAAATTTATGTAATACTAGTTGGTTCCCGCAACTTCGTTGCGGGGTTTTCTATTTAATGCGATAATGTTTCTGAAAAAAAAAAATCGAAAAGTGCTAAATGGGGTAAAATTATGTTAATGGCAATTAAAATCCATTTTAGAAACATTTTGAAAAGGAAAATTACTCAACACATTTTTTTGGTTAACCTGTTCTGCCTCCCACCTCCCCCGAACTATAATTTGTTTTGATAGAAACTTGTATTTTCTCACTAAATTAAAATCTTTTTGGGCACCTCGTCCTGTCCCTACAGGCCTACCCCATTTGACCCGCCTCCCTCCAAAAGTTAATTTTTTGTCAGCTTTAAATTTTGAGGTCGCACACGCTCAACTTACCAAAGTTTTATAGTGTATTTGCTAGGTTTTAGGGTGTCCCATTCTGCCCCTCTATTCTGTTCCCCCTCCCCACACCTGCTTAAAAAAATAATTCAAACCACTCACTAAGTTTACTTGTTCATTAAATTTTTTGGGCATCCTGTTCGGTCTCTCTAACTTGTTTTGCCGTCTCCCGCCCAATTTTTTTGCAGAAATTTCATCGCAGTTGGATGACTGGTATTGAACCGCATAGAAGACGAACAATCAATCATTTATAGGACATAAACTAGCAGTCCACCTGCGGAATAGCTCGCGTGTATTACTTGTAACTGCGAGTAGTTACTTATATTGAAAGATATCTTTGTACGCCAGATTAGTAGCTCGGCCATCAAGTGTTAGTATAACTAAGCTGCAGGTTGAGCTAACTCTGCAGCTAGCTAAGTTGCTATAGCTGCCATCTGAAAAACAGTCAATCTATTCCAGCTAATCTTAACAACTATCCCGGGCCGTATTTATAGTCATAGCTAAACAGACCTTGAATATGAGAGAGTATTTGGTTGGTATAAATAGTATACGTGATATGACAACTCGTTTACATTTAGTGCGATTATTGATGTCAGTGTCCTCAATACGTAGGCATCTAAAGTTATTTAGAAATAAATAAAATATTCACTCACTGCAAATAGAGGTTGTACAACCATATGCAACGGTGTAATTGCAGAATGTTAACTTCCCTATAAGTTACTTCTGTAATGCTGTACCATAAAGTGGGTATACTTTGCACCAGAATGGGTAACTTTGCAACACCAAATATATTGTTTTATAGGACGTTTGGTGAAGGAAAACCAGATTATGGCTGGGTATTCTAAAAAATTAATTTGATATACTCAGATAATGATCACTAATATTCCACCAATCAAAATACAGAAATATTATTCGTGGTGCAATGTTACCTATGATGGTGTAAAATATACCCAGTTTACGGTACTTGCCTTTTGGATCGTCTGCTTTGAGATGTTTACAGAGGCAAACATACCATCCCCCCAAACGGGTATTTTAGTTTTTTTTCTCATCATAAAAACTGAGCTAATTATTTATCGTGTTTACGTAAACATTCTGAAGCGAAATATACCTCAATTTTCTCAACTGGTTAGGTGGATATCATGGGGTGAATGAAAACAAATTTTGCACTTTTTCGCCTTTTTAGTGATCGAACTCTGCAAAATGTTACCATCATGTGTTAAAAATGTATGTAAGTATCCAACTGAGATGAAAATCCCGACAACAACCCATTGAGTCAAAGTGTAATCGACGATTCATTTAATAACTTAATAATAGATATCCAATATTAAACGAAAACACATGTAAGGTCTTTTCACCCCCTTAAAGACTGAATTTCGTAAGTCCCTTAAATTGACTAATATGTTTTTTTATGTCTGACCCATTTACGTAAAAGTCACGACGATAGGCCGTCGGGTTCGAACTACGTAGACGAATCTTAATAAGCACATTTCACCCTTTATAAAATACATTACACCCCTATTCATCCCCTTAGGGGACGAATTTCGAAAAATGCCTTCTAGTTCTCACATACGTCCTACAGGGAGCTCACACAAAAAATTTCACATTCCTAGGTTTAGCAGTTTGGGCTGCAGTTGGATATGTCAGTCAGTCAGTCAGTGTTCTTATTTATACATAGAGACGAGTACGCCGACATCGCTTATCAATAACAAGTACTGTTTTTGTTTGTCTGAGTGTCGTTATGATTCATGAAGGGCAAACTATAACACTGGACATGAAATAAACACACTGCAATGGATGCATTCACAGTGGTTTACTACAAATTACCTTAATTATAAAAATTTTGCTGAAACTTAACAGAAAATTTTCGGAACATACATATTTGGTTCGTTGATTAGAATTATAGCATCTTTTACAAACACGCGACCCTGGTAAATCACGCACAGCTTCACTGATGCGCGGGAACAACTAGCCTATTCAGGGTCATTCCGCACATAATGGGACATTACAGTGCTTTTAAAAATTTGTTTATAGCTATATGTGTACAGAAATTTCGAAATATTTAATGTTTGTACATTGTAACATAATCAAAAATTATTGTTTAGAAACGTCTGCAAAGGTAGATTTTTAAACTCAAAGTTTGTATTTGTGGCTACTTGTCTTAAGTTAATAATGGTATTATTTAAATTTGATGTTACCATACGCATATTTTTTAAGTATGTTTCAATCGAGGTACCGTTAAGAAAACGAAACAGCATACACTTACAGTTTTTGTAGAATGATTATTATCGTTTCGGTGGTTTTAGGTTAAGAGTGTTCTACGTCACATTCGTGAAGGAAAACGTACAAAAGTTTCCACAGAAAAGAAACGGATTTTGTTAACCCAGATAGATTATGACATAACAACATCAAGTGTGTATATCCTCGAATAAAAATATTTAGAGTGTGAAGTAATTAGTTTAAAACAATAATATAGATATCACGGGTGTGACATGTTTTCTGTCACGGGTGTGACATGTTTTCTGTCACGGGTGTGACATGTTTTCTGTCACGGGTGTGTCTGACTTTTTTTTAGAAGTAAAGTAAGAAGTATAATTTTGATTATAGAGCTAAGAATAATGACTTATTTTAGTCTTCCTGTTATTTGGAGTTTCTGAGGATATTGTAATTATAATTATTGCAGATAATTTTTAGTAATTTGTAACCAATTGTGTGATTGAGAACCGTAGGCCTTGATAAAGTACTTTCAGGATCAGTTAAGATCCAGGATTTAGTTTTGTTTGATCTAAATCTGTCTGCTGTGTTATAATACAAACAGTTATCCTTAAAACTATATCCAAGAATGTTACTTGTTAGGCCTATGCTTTTTACATTGCCATGACAATAGCCGAAGCTTGTGAGATATTCATAAATACCAGTGCTCATCCCAATACTATTGTCACTAGTAAGTCAGATTAGAATGAACTACAACCAGATTTTGTCGTTCCAATATCTCGCACAACCTGCAAGTACCATTCTAAATAAAAAATAAAAAAAAATTATATCGACGAATAAACCCATAGATTCAAGTATTCCGAGGTGTATTCAATTCAGACTCTCAGTGAAGCTTCTGAAGATATAGCCACAGTAATGTACAGAGATGAAGGATAAATCAGGCCAGAACCAAAAAAAAAAACTGGAAGACACTTATTTCCTGATAAACCTGGAAAGCTAAAATGAACACAAAAAAGGAGTAATCTGTTAAAGATGGGAATTGAAATTGGTTTGCTATTCGTACTTTGTGATACCAATGGTAAACTCTTCAAATCAAACAATGGTGACATTCGTTACATGAATAAAGAAAATTTTCTCAGTGTATTAAAATATCCAGATTTAAGGGCGTACTAATAAAGCATAATTATTTATATCTGAAAAACTAAGCATAATTTTTTGCCTGTGAACTTGTGCTAGTTCGTGTGTGTTAACATCTTAATGAATGAAACATTCTGGACGATAATAGGACGACAGTAAAAAACTTTTCCTCTGACAAACCGTTTTGTCATACCCGTGACGGGACCACACTGTCAGTATAATGCAAAATTAATTAAGAACTTTACTTAGCTGTTATGTTTACATATTCAAAAACTACAGATTTTGTATAAATGTAGTCCTGAACGAATTGAAATTTCATTGGTATTACATTCACAGAATTATGATACAAGAAGTCCAAAATTTTTAACACCCTTGAGGCAAGGATTTCTAATGATAACTTCACCTGATTAGATTATATTTTATTATTTGTGTATTGATTATATAGGGCAACTGAGTGGTTTATTAATGAACTGCACAAGAACATATTTCACTTTCAGATAACTAGTTTTTCTGTGTTTGAAACTGTCTGTAAGTCACACCGGTGACAATGGAATGACCCAGAAGTGTGGTGAGGAAATTTTCGGTTCTAGGCTATGTATATTCTCATCCCGAGACCAGACGACTGGGGTAGCTTCTGCATTGTAGCTTTATTGCCGTTTATTGCCCTCTGCCAGGCGACCTTGAGCCTCAACCCTCTACTATACCACCCCCTTCCCCCTAACCATCCTTGCAAGTCCCTTCGACAAAAGGCGACATCCGGCATACCAGGCAGCTAGCTACCTGCCTTCTGTCTGAAGAATATAGTTCTGAAGTCTACTACATGGCAGCGCTACCCTCCAGACTTCCAAAACCCCGAGCTTCGGTCCCCCACCGCCAGGGCGACACGAAATTTTGTGCAACACGAAAAGCCTAGGCCAGGGCAGGACAACCTTATGGGATTTACTGTTACGCTTTTTGAAGAGGTCGAGCACGTAGTTCCGTCCCTATACGCTTTGGAGCGCTAGTGGAGGACGATCCTAGCACCACCAAGCGGCTGCGGCCGTAACTTGTTCAGACTTTGTACCAACCCCACCTCCTTCCCTCTTCTTGACAAAAAAAAGTGTGGTTTGGTCAGTTTGCCATTCAGGTAGTGACCAGAGTGAGAGGGAAAGAGAGAAAAAGGGATGATTTTGTGGGTGGGGGGACTGAGTTACAGCATTGCTCGGTGAGCAGTCTTCACCGAGGAGACTGGACGTGGCTAGACTGTGTGTGTTGAAGGGCTGTAATGCCGCGCCAAGTCCCAAATTATTTATCATTTGTTATTTCATTTCGTCAGCACCAAACATTTAATATAATTATCTTTCTTTGTCATTAGGTCTTATAATTTGCTAACTAATTTAGATCCATTCAACAATTTAAACACAAACTAATTATTTATAAATATCCCCTTTCCAACAAGAAAAGAAGAAGAATCTTCCCAATCTGTTTACAAATGATGGAATTCTGAGGTAACAAGCAACCGAATTGAGAACCTCCTACCTTTTTTTAAGTCGGTTAAAAATATGCTAAGTATTGAGGTTCAATAACATTTATTATTGCACCTCTTACAAGATATGAAATGTCAGTTGCTACTGACCGTACAAAAATGAATAGAAATGCTAAAAACACTACAAGCTCTTCACAGTAAAGCGAGCACTTTGGGCAAAAATGCTCAGAAAATTCACTGTGTTAGCCTATTGTGGTGACCATATACGTTAACCTCTGATTTAAGTGCAGTCTATATACATAGTGCTTGTTACCTGAAGTACTGTGTTTGTATTAACAAACTGAAGAAATATACAAATTACCTGAAAGTATAAACGTAATCACGGTTTTAAAAATTACTTACTTTGCCATAAAGATCTTATAGAAGTAAAAATCATATGGCGAGTTGCAACCTAGAACATGTTAACACCGCCAAGCTAGAGCTTTCGTTGTGAGTCTGTCAGCTCTGAATAGGAACGTGAAATGAAATATTATGTTGCTACGGCCTATAGGTAAAATAAACATTTTTAAAAGGC
>PNEQ01041452.1:0-34961 GCA_003012365.1 Medauroidea extradentata
ATTTCTTTAATATTAAGTTCAATTTTGTTTTGTCTTTAGAAATAGTATATTTATATATCAAGTTAATGTTTATGTGACTAGTAATAATAATTGGCAGAACTTAAAGACATAATTTTTCGTACTCTCTCGTATCAAACCCCCCCCCCCGAAACTTAGAAGTGCCCCCCCGGGGGGAAATGTCTGAAAGAAAGCCTGGTTTAGCTGCCCTGAATAATTTACCTCGTTATACACCAGCCTGTAGTTATTCCAGGATTGTCAATATTTTCAATTGTGTTTCCATGCTCAGAAATCTCCACTCTCGAGAACTGAAATAGGAAGAAATTTTCACAGAGTTCAATAGTTGAAGATTTTTCATAGCCAGCATTTGTATCTCTTTTAGTTAGTTTGTATTGTTAGTATACATAGGCCTCATTTGGATGTGAGAATGCATCACCGATAGGTATATCAAACTCAATGCGCTTGTTGTATTCATTCAAATTGTTTCTTGTCTGATCGTTTGGTGGAAACGACTGACGTTCGTAACATTCAATTTTTTGTTGATTAATTTATTCTATGAAAAAAATTATTTGGTTTTACACTTCTATGCTTTTCTTATCAACCCAAGAGTTATGACTGCTATCAAAACCTAACCATTTAACTAGTAGCTTATCCCCTTTTCTTTGCAAAACTTTCTCTACTAAGTAGTCTTTATCATATTTAGTTTTCTGCAGCTCAGGTTCATAAAAAATACCTTTAATTGCTTAATTTTTTGTCTTTTATCCTGTATGTTATGGGGTTTGTATGTAAAACTCCAGAAACTTAAAACACTTCTGTGGACCAGTTAGGTGTATAGCCCTTTTCAAATAATCCTTTAGACTTACTTACACGAACTTTATCTCCTACATTCAACTTCGATTTAGCAGTTTTTATTTTGTTATCATACATGTTGGTTAGAAGAAAACTTTCATTCTTTGCACTTACATCTGAAGGTTTCATTCCAATTGTGCTGTGAACTGTATTATAATAATTATGTACCAGTTCAGGTAACATATATACACATTTGTAACTTCCTCTGGCAGTAAATTGTTCCCACATCTTCTCTTTCAAAGTTATATTAAATTTCTCCACAACACTTGCTTTCTTTTCACCGAAGGATGAATAGAGAATAATATTATAGCTGTCTAACAATGCCTTAAACAGTTTGTTGTAAAATTCTTTTCCATTGTCTGTTTGCAAGTGCATTGGCGTACGATCTTTTAAAATACTGGAACTGCCCATACATACTTGGAGAAAATGTAAAATTTATATATAATAAATGATAACTGAAGAGCAAGCTAAGAAAAATATACAGAGACGAAAGCATTTATCGAGAAATTTAAAGATTTTTAGGAAACTTCTCAAAAGGGAATATGACCGAAATAAAAAACAGGAACAACCTATGATAGATGCAATACAGGACTTCGGGCAAAAAATAGAGAAAGTTACAAACGAGAATAAAAATCTTATCAAAGAACTTGTTCCAGATGCTGTCAAAAGTCTAGACTACCCTCGAACACCTACAGAAACATCATTGAGAGGAAACTGTTTAGCGATGAATTCTCCAATGACAGCGTTGAAGCGTTTGAACACCCAAGGGAGGGCGTTGAACGCTATGACGAGGCGTTTCAGTATTTGAGAACCGATATCGTACCGTTAAGTAACTATAGAACAACATTTATTGGCGAGAAAGTAACTGGATTTTTAAATAACTGTGATGACCATGTTTTTGATTAATACCTGAAGGAAGTGAAATATACCGGTTGGTACTGAACTACAGGTACAAATACAGGGAGGTGATTCCTTATGAAAAATAAAGTAGGACATATGCAGAACACTTTGTACCTAAGTGTAATATTGTGGGACTAATGAGCCGCAGAATATCGAATTTGAAAACCGTATTTATTTTAAATATCGGAAACAGAATTATGTAAAACGACAATACTCTGAACATTGATTTGTGTTATAACAGTCTTCAAACCCACATCAAATGCTGGCTGATATCTTCAGCCATTACTTAAAGAACAGGGCTGGCCACCTTCTAAGTGGACTAAACGTTTGTGCACACACTGGCATACGCTGGTGTGCGTAAAAGAAGCCTCGTCGGTCCACAAAATATTGCGAGAAAATCCAGTTTCGTTTGCGCATTGATGCAGAAACCAGCGAGCGAAATCGACTTGTGACTGAAAATCAGCTGGTTGTAATGTTTGCATCTTTTCGCGATGAAAAGGGTGTAGTAGTTGTTCATGCAGAACCCTCAACAAACTTTGGTGGCTTGCATGCATTGTGCGAGCAATTCCACGTGTACTACTTGATGGCGAATCGGCGATGCTTTCCAATACTTCCTCCTCAAAGTTGACAGTTCTTACATTGCGTCTCACACCGGTGTCATACCTGTTCACTGTAAGTGTTCCAGTCTCGCGTAACCGTCGGTCCACAGACGAGAACATTCGATGTCCTGGACTATGTCTGTTTGGAAATGTCTGTGCATACAGACGCTGAGCTTACTTCGCGTTACCTCCAGCAGCACCGTACATGAGATGCATATCTGCCATTCCTGCATATGTGTAACGTCTCTCCATGTTGCACACCAACTGTGCAATGCCACCCTGGCACACAACGGTAGCGGTGCTAAGCGAACGATGCGCGCGCAACTGTGTCATATGACCAGCCTTGTAATGCAGGTTGCACACCTGGCAGCCAATAAAGTGCACCCTCACATGTGTTTCTTCTCAATTGTTCACATAAACATGTTGCGTGAAGGTGACTTGTATTATGCATTTGTATTACATCTTTGAAAATCAATGCAAAATACCTACATGTTACACACACGTTGGTAGGACCGTACCACCCCCTCATTTTTCTCGAAGTTGTACACCGCAATTGTGGCTGTGCAAATACTTACGATCAATGTAATCATTCACAATACCTTTCTTTTGTCTGTTAGATTTTTTTTTCTCGGTAAAACGTCGCTTTGTAACGGAGAATATCTCCCTTACAAGTTACTGTACGATATTTTTCGTACGTAATGTTTTCTAACCCATTTTGGATAGAGCTATTGAGAACTTCCAAACACAATGTACGCAGCATTACCTATGCTCTCCTGGTACTCTATCGCTTTCTCGAAAACTTTGAGTCCTGGACAGTTGCAATAAGAGAACCATTTTTATTACAAAGCTCGCATTACTCAACAAAACATCGTCAAATGTTCCACTATCCCGATGGCACAAACGTTTAGTCCACTTAGAGGGTGGCCAACCCTGTTCTTTTAGTAATGGCTGAAGGTATCAACCAGCATTTGATGTGGGTTTGAAGACTATTATAACACAAATCAATGTTCAGAGTATTGTCGTTTTACATAATTCTGTTTCCGATATTTAAAATAAATACGGTTTTCAAATTCGATTTTCTGCAGCTCATTACTTCCACAATATTACACTTAAGTACAAAGTGTCCTACATATGACCTACTTTATTTTCCATAAGGAATCACCTCCCTGCGTTTGTACCTGTAGTTCAGGACCACCCTGTATGTTGGCAATAATGAAGTAACGTTCAACAATGACAACATTGCTGTAAAAGGTCGAACATACATTGGAACTGACGGCTTGCTGAAATTGCTAACTCATAAGGATATTTCAAAAAGTGACTATACTGCACCAGACTACCAAAATTACAGCCAAAATCTAACAGATACAAAAGCAGTTTTTCAAAACAATGATCCTAGCTCAGGAACCTCAAAATCAAGCAAAGGGGATAAATTGAAAGACATTGTTAAACATGTTTACTACATTATAAAAAAGAAACGTCATCGCCTAGATCAATAAAAGCTATAAAGAAATATACTGGTTATCCTAAAGAACATGTATGGGTGGATGATGTTAGGAAACTTATTGATTGCCTCCTCGTGATTTATGGTGAAGAGAATGCTGGAAATGACAACTATTACAGTGAGAAAGTTGGAATTATGAATATGTTCAGTAGCAAGTTTAGTGACATTGTTGTGAATAATTCGAAAGGCTTACCTTATCTCATGCATATGTTAAACACCATGCCACATTCTTTCTGGGAATCAGAGCATCATGGTAAAGGAATACTTAATGATCTAATTAATTCATTGCCATTTGAGCTACATGCACCAGGCTATAACTATTTAGGTCAACTGGGCCTATGTTGTGCTTGAAAAGAGCACAGCAACACACACCTTGTTGCGGGAAACTCCTTAGAGTCTTATCTACCACCTCTTTTGGGAAATTTTTAGAGGGAACTCGGGTTATGACCGAAACTAATGGTAAAAACGATTAGTATTGGGCAATCCGCAGGTGAGCTCCTAGCAAGAAAAAATTGTATGTTTAAAAAAAAAAATGTTCATGTACAATAAATGCATATAATTCACGGAACAGTGTATAAAATAGTTAACTCGTTAGATGACAAAATCTATATTGGAAGTACAACAGACCAATTATGTAGAAGAATCGGAGGTCATAGGCATGATGCAAGAACTGGTAACAAAAAACCAGTTTCTATACACATGTTAAAGGTTGGGATCGACAATTGTAAAATATAAGTTATTGAAAATGTAATTGTATCTTCTAGGAAAGAACTAAGGGAACAAGAAGAAGCCAGGATAAAAGAAGTTGATAAAAGTATTCTACTAAATGCTATACATGCTAACTCTGATGACTGTAATAAGACTAGAAATAATGAAAAAAAGAAAAAAGTAGGAAGGATTACTAATATCGACTAATGCAAAAGAAATAATGGCATGACGGTGAAAAATTAAGAAATAGATTGAGGATGCGAGAGAAACGTTCAAAAGATAAATATTTTAAAGACACATGGAAAGAATTACGTAACATACAATTTTAAAGTTGGTCAGTCTAATATGGAGCGATTTCAGAGAATGCATGGGTGTGATGGTGAGGAGTCTGATCCGCTCCTATGATCCATTAAGATACAGTCCGACCTTCTGGGAAACTTGAAGGATAGACTTGAGAGAGGCGATTAATCCATTGGATGCAGCAGAGGTGGAGCATGACATAGCTTATAATCACCATAAAGATCTGGCTGAAACACATGTAGCTGATAAGGAACTAGAAAGAAGGCTTTCCAAAGAGTGTTCAGTCCAGATGCAGATCTCATTGAGAGATTGTGGGTCGGTGTCACTTGATCTGCGATACATATTAAGGATAAACTTGGGTGGGGTATAATAATAAGATATTGAAATATTTTTTTGTTGTAATAAATAAAAGTAAAAAAAAAATTGCATTTCAAGTTTCTAACGAGGAGCTGAAAGGTATGAATATTGATTCTTATCTGACAAAAGATCAACTCGAACGCAAAAACCAGAAATTAAAGGTAGGCAAAGGCATGACACATACAATTTCAGTTCCACAACTCAAGAAGCTGTCTAAGGAAATGAAAACAGGAAATGGTTTGACAGCTCACCAGGGAGGATTTTTAACCTTGATATTTGCAGCATTGGGAGCTTTAGGAGCATTGGCTGGGGCGCCTCTTCTATCGCTACATCAGTAATCAATTCTAAGAAGAGAGATAAAGAGTTGGAAGAACAGTGTAGACATAATTTGGTAATGGAAAAATAAGGGAAAGGAGTGAGAAATACTAAAAAAAAAAATAACTCTGCTTAGTAACTTTGATATAAATAAAATGGTTAAAAAAATTAAACATTAAATATTTTCAGGGAACGTTTATGATCAATGAGTTAACTATATTTCCTCTAGAAATATTTCAAAAAACCCTGGAACACACTGGATGTGATATTGGAAGGAAGCTAACAACACATATTATTTCGATTCGTTTGGAGGAGACCAACCCCGGTAATTAATCACTTATCTCAAAGATAATATTTCCTACAATGATAACAGAATACAGAATTTTGATCAGGTGATATGTGGTCACCTGTGCGTCTTAGTGCTACACTTATTTTCAAATAATTTAATTTTTTTTAACAATTATTTAACTTCTAATAAACGATGGATATAAGCGGAAATGCATAATGACCTCTTGGATTGAATATCAAATTAAAGAATACAAGGGTAATGTTTCAACTAGTGACAAGATCAATCCTAATTATTTTATTTCCTACCCACAATTCAGTGACTTTGTAACTACATTAACAAGAAATAAGAGATATGTGGAAAAGCCTTTCTTACATACTTAGAAGAAGATAATAATATAGATTTTGAAAACAAAAGGCTTAGAAATGTGGGAAGTCCTATTGCACCTAATGTTGCGGTAAAAATAGTGTATTGCCTAAGAAACAGAAACAATATAATTTGTTTAATCGGAAAACGTAGTGCAAACGAAAAAAAAAATACCTGGGCAGTAATCAGACTGAAAACATTTTTATGATGGGTGGACAAGTAAATGAAATATTGATTAAACCAGAAGATTATAAACAAATTACCATATTACACCATAATGCTAAAAGGCTTGATTTACATAAACCGTTTGGTGTAATGCCTGATGATAAAATATTTTTTTAAGTTCCATAAAATTTTAATATACCTGAAGGTACTGTTGCATTTATTGAAACAGTAATGGTATACACATACATTTCAACACAGCAGTGTCTGTTAGTTTTTTAATGGAAATTTCTCCATTCAAAACAATTGTAAACATAACATCCATTGTATCTAAGTGATAATGAAATCTTTGATATTTTTACGATACTTACCCTTGTTCAGCTTACGGGTCATATCTATTGTGATGAAGCCATATTCTTGGTCCCAGCATTTAGAACAAATCTCCCTAAATTTCTCAAAGGGCATATCACCACCAACAAAATCACTATGAATGTGTTTAAGATTTGTATCATCTTGCCGGAATATACAAAGAAAGTTGGTATTGTCTCTTATAAGTTGTTTCGGCACTTTTGAGAATGTCTGAGCTAAATAGAAGCAAGCAATACTTTTGCGCCTACCACGAGTAAAATAATCTCTCACCATGTCTTGATTATCAAGAATGACATTATCAAAAACTACGACTGAGTTAGTACAACACCTTCTACGTCAACCATTTCTTCTTTTGAAGGGAAGAAGTATGCTACCGGTTCATTCATTAATTTGGCGACTGCATCTGTATCCTCCCTTAAAACAATATATTTCGGTTGATTTAAACTTTTTGAACACACATAGAGAGTAGCAAAGTCCAACCATCCTGGAGCATATATAAAATTTTCTATCATAAGAGTGGTCTTATCGCAGTTACTGACCCCCACTATCAGAAACGTACATTATCAGGAAGCAATTCACCATAACGTTTTGTTGAAATAATCTTGTCCGGTAACCTTATTTTAATAACCCAATCGACCTCTTTCAGTTTCTTGTTTTGTTGAGTACTCATTTATTTATTAAATTTTTTCATTTGTTAATAAATGAGTAAAGTATTCAAACTGACGGGTAAGAAATCAGTCTTAAAGAAAAGGCTTCATTATCCTTTAGAAACAGAAGAGCACTCTGTTGCTTCAGTTCAGTTCTACACTACATATCTAACCCATAATATTACAAAAATAAAAAACCGACTCTATTTTAAAAATAGTGGAGGCGATGAAACTGTAATAGAAATTCCAGTAGGTCAATACAGCTTACAAGAGCTTCTAAATCATTTAATACAATTCCTCTACTCGACTTGGTTGCCAAGGTTAAAAACAGAGTGAAGGTAAAATGCTTAAAAACGCTGATTTATTATTCAAATGTAGCGACTGTGTCACTTCCACAGTGTAAAATATTAGTTTTGTAGCATATGTGCTTAAATACAATCGTATTGCTTTATCAACCTCTGTTATATTCCAGTTTTCCATTCATTAATTGAATACTGGTTGGTTTTTAACTTGAGATAACCCAGACAGTAGGTCTGATCACTTTTTGGTTTAGGCACTTTTTGATTTAGTGACTTTTTGATTTCATCACTTTTTCATTTCGACGCTTTTTCATTTCGACCCTTTTTAATGTAGTGACTTTTTGATTTAGTGGCTTTTCGATTTCGTCTCTTACTCATTTCGACACTTTTTGATTTAGTGACTTTTTGATTTCGACACTATTTGATTTCGTCACATTTTGAATTAGTTGCATTTTGATGTAGACACTTTTTGATTTAGACACTTCTTAATTTAGGCACTTTTTAAATTTAGTGATGGTTTGATTTTGGCACTTTTTGATTTTAACAATTTTTTATTTAGGTGCCTTTTGATTTAGACACTTTTTGGAGATGGCTAAATTGATATGGCTGAATGTAAAGGCATAACAGTGGGTGCGAGGGGGAGCGCTCGTATCGGCATTTTATAACTACTCGCGATATACCATAATTTCTATGTATAATATGTGAAGTATAGTTTGAAGGGTTTTTTCTTTTATTAGATGAAGCCATTTCGAATAACTGAAGCAGATTCAGGAAAACAAAACACGCCTGTCTCGCTGTACATCAGCGTACATGCTGGAGAGGACTTCCTTTAACTCACATCCAGGCCTTATCGATATTCTGAAACTTTATGTTGAGCCAAGTCCTTAAAGAGGAGCTTCTACCAAGACATTTTTGTAAAATCAATGTTCGCGCGTGTAGACATGTGTTCGTAAATAACTCATCTGGAGACATAGTTTCTTTTCAGGATGACGTTGAGTGCATAGAAAGTTGTAACAATAACACTTCTTATGGAAAACTGTCAAACGTGTCCCATATGTAGTTATTTACGAAAAAATAACATATTTATGTCAATGACAGAATTGTATTTCCAAAACAGCACGCGTGCTTTAAATGCTAATTTAAAGTCTTCCTAAATAGTCAAAAGTGCCTCTTTCAGACAGCTTCCTTTCAAAATGTAATATATCTAACTTGAATGCAAACTAAGTTATAACTGAGGTGTACACCGGACTTAGTTACAGAGTCGTGTTTAATACAATGTTAGGGCCACCACTTAAATTCTAATTGATTAAGGAGTATGGCGGAAAGTCTGCCTTGAGCATAGAAGCGAAAGGAACTAAGCGTGATTCATTGTCGCCTTTGCCGTATCCTGAACCGCCTACGTTCCAAATGAAAAATTTTTTCTTATCGCTATTGTAAACAATAAAAATTCACAGTCGCATTTATTTGTTTATAGCCTCGCACAAGGTGTGCATTTATTTTGAACTTACCGAAAAATTCGTTAGTTTCTGACGGGAATCCACCTTGCGACCATTGAACTTTATCCATCGTCCTAAAACCATCACAGTAACTTACGATACTTTGAACTGGTCAACTATTGGTGACATTTCACTATTTTGGCTGTCGTTTTTGGAAATAAATACTTATAGTTAGCTTTGGTTTTAGCTGAGCAATTTTGGTTAGTGCACTCCATCCTATTTTAATAATGCATATTGGGCAGCTGCTAATCTGTGATACTTGCACTAGCAGTCTCATATGAAATATAACCGGGATTTTGATAACTAACTACTTTTTTGACATTTCGTCTTTTAATTTTTAAATTTCTTACTACTCTGGTGGCTAATACTGGTCTGATTACTCAAATAATGTTACAAAACCGCAATCATAAAATACTCTTACCGATTTGCATGAGATGTACCCTAATTTAGTTGATAGTAAAAAAACGTGTTTTACGTGAATATGAACATTTTTGGCTACACGTAACATAAATTTTGTACACTCTAATTTATGCCTGTAAAATATTACTTCCAACACAGAGCAGGGCATAAACACTGATGTAAACACATTATAAGTCAAACAGTACCATTTTACGCTAACGGAAACGAAATTTCTTTCTAACATTAGCATTATTATTAGCCAATAAAATTAGTAAGTTATGGTTAATAAATCTTTAATATAAACACTTTAACTTCAGATACAAATTATGCTAAACAAATTAAAATTTCAAGTACTTGAGTTGATTAATTTCATTTAATTTTTTGTTCTTTCTACTAAAGATGAAACTGCAAATTTACATACGTATTTTATCTGTAAGATTACACAACGTAACAACTTGATTTAACTGACATGACAATGTTTTAACAATGACGGCGCCGTGAATAAAACTAGGCCAAGTGGAAAGAACAACACTTCACTAGTGTTTTTACATATTCTTTAAAAAACGTGTAAAATAACATTAATGTATTTGTTTACAAAGCTGTAGATATATTGTTTTTATTTTAACAGGAATGTGTAGCCCTAACCCTATTTTTGAAATCATATGTAATCGCCTATACAAAATGTAGTTGTTATTTGAAATTTTACTCGCAGAAATTTAAATTACACAAGATACGTTCGTGTTACTTCACGCTTCATTTTTTACAGCACAAAGACGTGACATTTTAGCATAAATTTCCCTCTCGACATAGGCAAGCGCTTGAAAGGGTTTTCTCGAAATGTTGACCCTTAATGGGTCGACATAAATTGTGTAGGATGATAAAGAAATCACTAGTAACGACTACAAAATTACTTTTATTTCGCAGAAATACGAAATTATTTATTTTTAACCTTTGAAAATTCATTGTCGAAATATAGTTATTTCTTATAATAACATTACGTCGGACAATGGAAATCCTATTAATAGAGACCTGCAAAATTCATATTATTATTTGGTAACGCGCTAGCCTTCACTGTGCTATACATATACAAACACGTTTCGTATTTTCATAGGCAGCGGTGGTGTCATTTGACTGTGACTGCCTTACATATTACTTGTTACTCTATCGAATAACTTTTACTATTGGCCAGAAGATGTCTCCTGAGCGCACCACGAAATTTTTGACTAATGCTAGACGTGGTACGAGCGTACAATAGTTTGTAGAGCAGCCTACTGTTAGAAAATATGACGCGAATTTTGCAGATCTCTACCTAAAAGTAACATGGTTCTCGACAAGATATCAGGTAATTTTAATTCTGTATCACATTAACAAAATGAATAATTCATAATCAACACGTTAAAAGGGCAAACTGTACTACCTCACAACGGTAGCTGCAAATAATGCACGCAATATTCGGCGAATAGTAGTCTATTCAAAATGTATTAAACTCGTGAATTTTATATACATAAGCATATTATTTACAGATTACTATGTGTTTTATTGGAATGAAAATTTCTTTACATTATTTCCAAAATTTTTGTTAGAAAAAATAACTTGAAAATAAAATATTGCGAAATAATCTTAGGGTTACCTGCGACTTTCTGCTATGATTGCTTTTGGAGCAGAGTAAATGAAACACTTCCTGGAAAAAATGTTATTTATAACAAGTCCGCAAGAAATCTAGGACAGAAACCTAAGATAAAAGGTCTTTGATGAAACTTGCAACTGTCTGGAGAAGCAGTCAAATGGTATCGTCTTTTAAAGTAATGGCCTCACTAGCTAATTGTCCTACAGTCCATTGCCAATTCACATTAAACTGCTACCTGCTTCAAGGGAACTGGGTACCCCAAGCTGATGTAGGGCAGGATTTACTGTGGTGTTTACCCTGCGTTTGTAAGGGGCGGTCTCGGCAGCGAAGGCAATGTTGGCGAAGACGAGAGTGTCGGCGAGGAGCAACGCGAGATCAGTAGAGCGAGTTCCAACAGTGTGAGAAGTGCTGAGGTCAGCGAGACAGCTAGTCGCAGCTCCAGAAGTTATATGACAGATGATCCTAGTTTGCAGATTATAATGATCGCGAAATTTATATATCTACAAGAATAGTATAATTTAGTACCTTCCCGCCATCTTGAATTTCATCACAGCAGCCATCTTGAATTTGACCTTTGAACCCACCCTAAAGGTCACCAAAAGTAAAAAATCCCCCAAAATATCCCTTTCTTCCCTTAGCTCGTCAAAATTACATTTGTGGTTGTCTCAAAATCAGCATGACCCCATTGTATTCTCAAAGTGGCTGGATTACACAGTTTTCGTGCGTCACTGATAACCAATATTACAAAATCAATAAATAAATATTTATTCTTTAAAAAAGTTAACTTTTTTAAGTAATTAATTTTTATACACCCTATACTGGATCTGCTTATGTCTACCATTATCTTAGCTATATCCGATCGATTCCCATTAAAATAGATCAATATTCAAAAAATATATTTTAATGAAAACACACATATTTTTCCAACTGCTTATAATACACAAGGATATTTTCCAGTAGATTAGATCACCCCCAAACAAAATCGAGCTATTCTCGCTCGAATTCCGATAAAACTTATCAGTTTAAGAAAAACACTAGAAAAAGTAAATTAAATCAACATTCTTTATAAATTATAATGCACTCAAGTTGTTTCCTTCAGTTAGGCTTCGAGTACACATTCTATCACTTACATAGCTATACCCGATAAGCTATTAATGAAATCAATCAATTATTTGCGATACTAACATGCAAGACCCTTCGATTGGTTTCAAACATGGCAGACACCATCCGAACAACACCACACTCTCCAAGGAACTGACATAGCATATACACATCCATACTACTTACGCAGACCACCTCTTCCCCCCTACCTCATCACCTTACACCCCTCCCCTACCAAACCATCTCCACCCCTTCCCTAACCCTCCTATCAACCATCCACAGCACCACCTCACCACCACCCATGCTCTATCGCTCCACCCCCACCTACCTTACCACCCATTCACCACCCTTTCCTCTCCTCCACCCACTCCCACCAACTCAACCTTCACTCTCTTACTTGCCTCTGCCTGAACTGTTATTACACTCAACCCCAACAATATAATATCCCAAAGCTGACTTCCACACAAGTTTTATTTTATTTTCTATCATGACCCTACCTTTCTGCTCATTTAATGTAATATGTTTGCACATAATTTAGTTATAATACACGCCATGACGAAATTCAAAATGGCGGGGGGCGCCTCACTCAGAATCCTGCACCGAAAGGTACTAAATTATACTACTTGCCAGTGACATGTTTTCTTTTGTTACAACTCAGTGATAGCCGCGACTAAATGTGCTATAATTCTCTGCGTTGATAGCGTTCTAATGTCTCAGTTTGTCCATTGACTGTGATTAGGGAAGTTTATTCTCCAGCGGAGATAGTGTGGAGTGTTTATCTTTACTGAGAGATGTTGCACAGTGGTTAAACACTGGACTCACATTCGAGAAAACTTGAGTTCGATTCGCGATATGGTCATCTTGATTTCATTATTCCATAGATTTATTACGTCATTACTGTGAAATATTCTGACGGCATTCGCAAATTTTGTAATGTCGTGATAATTTACCAAGTAGTAGTTTAAGAAAGGTGCTAAAAAGCAAAAAATTACAATAAATAAATAAAATATGGTTGTTATGAGAATCCGGATTTTTAAAATTCATTTGCTTCTATGTGGCCGCTTTTCAGGGGCGTATTTAATGGGAGGTCAAAGGGTGAATGTGCTTCCCTTTCCACGTGTATTCCAACTGACCAATGATAAAATGTTCAAGATTTAAGAAATAGTTTACCAATGCTAAAGGTTTCTGAATGTGAATTGAGACTGAAGATTTTTCGTTTACATTCACATTTTAAATTGTAGGCTAAATATGCCCGCATATTACGATCCCAGAAATGTACTTGCTATGCGCCACCACCACCCACCCACCCCCTGTTTTAATAAGTTCTAAATCCGCCCTTTTCGTTGTTCTTGTAAACTGATTCTCTGCAATAAACAGAACTCACCGTCACTCAAAGCGAGTACCTGCGTGTTCACGCGGTAAAAAGGCAAGGCTAATTTAATCTGTGTTTAGGAACCCACCCTTTTTATAAACATTTCTTTTCAGCACAGAAACTGAGAATGATTTTTCCCCTCTTCGGAGGAATGGAGGGACTAAAATTACCTTCAGTAACGGAATGGTTTCCTGTAGTTCAACTCGCTGCTCCAACCCCTCTAGAAGGTTGTTCCGCCCTTGGGCTAGACGAAATGAATACGAGAAATGAAACCTCCCTTCCCAGTCCACCGCACCACCGGCCATTTCGGAAGGTGTTTTGTGACGGCGGTTCGCGTGTGCCCGCTCACTTCGGGAAAAACTGAGTTTTCAACATGAAATCATCCACGCCTTCTTCACGCGAGGGGCCGATGTACAGGTTCACCGCCTCACACACGCAATGCGAGAGCGGGCAAGAGAAAATTGTAACAGTAGGAAATACAGGCGGCGATTTTTATCTTCTTCGGCAACGCAGGGGTTGGAGGGGGATGAAAGCGTGGAAATTTCAAGCCATGGTCACAAAACAGCTGATCGTACAGAAACCAAACGGCCAAGCTCTGGTGCGTTCTGCACCTATTCATGTCCCGTGAAATGTCTCTGGTTCCCTGAGTCAGGCGGCAGAGTTCACAGACTAGCCATCTATAGGTCGTTCAGTATAAAGTCAGCACTAAAGATTTTAACATATTTCAAGACTCACTAGCAGTTACTGCATTTGATTAAATATTAACAATGGCTAGGCTAACTTATTCCTGGTATGCTTGGGAGCGAATTGCCGAATGCAGTTTCTTACCGACTGCAAAATTTTATCTTCAGGCGAAAACATCAAGTAACGTGTCCAGAGAAGCTAGACATTTCCCGTCGTTAGTTAACACACGCGGTAAGATAACATTTCGCTGAAAATAGAACTTAAGCAGGACTTTTCTGAGTGCTCACTTTATCTCGAGCAGCCTATAAGCACTCAGGTCTATCGCTGTATACTGAGAAAGTATGTGTGTTTTCTTTTGAAAATTTACCCATTTCCCTTTATTAAATGTGTAAGGTCAAATTGTTAGTTTTCACTTAAGTATTTACAAATCTGACTTTTCCTTCACGTTTAACATAGGTCATATTTTACTGAGCCAGTGAGATTTTAAGTATTACACAAACGAAAGTTTGTTGTTTGTATCAAAACAATGCAACTGTAGCAAATAAACGAGTTGGTATCATACAAGTGCAACAAATTTAAATTTTTTGATTACATAGTGGTACATTTTAGCGAGTTATTATACCCTCTATTTTAAGGGAAAACTTCTCTTTCATTAGAGACGTTATTGAATATACTCACTGATGCAAATATGTCTGACTGAAAGCACTTAAAGCAACACTACACAAATTCTTTCTCGTGTTTGCGATTTTAAAAGTGACAGTAGTACAAAATATCAGAAGTATGTTGCTAAAATCCAGACAAGTGTATGACCTTTCATGAGAAAGTGATTTTTGTTAGATACTTCCTTTGACTAGCTAGTCAACTCTTAACTTTTTATGCATTGTTTTCGGAAATATTAAAAAGCTACAGTTTTAACAGTTAACTTTACAAAAGATTTGAGTATTCAAGGTGCTAACCTTTTGTGGTTTTCTAGTCACCACCAGAGACAATGGTTTTGATGAAAAGAATTTGGCCCCAATTTGTTTCATTACTAGGTAATAAGTAAAAAGCACAGCTCCAGATGCGGGCATAAGGCATTGCAACAAGGTGGATCAAATTCCTCCAATTGACGCAAGTACAAGCGGCTCATGAACAGTTAAAAAAACGCGCGTGGATTTGGGCGCAGGGAAACATTGCAACATAGCGACCTCGCTGTATGCATCTCTCATCATGTCCTCACTCGACTAATGGAAGCAGCAGTTAATTATGTACGGCGCGAACTGTCTGACGCTTACGGCCTGGCGAGCGCCCTGTTTGACGGTTACAGGCGCGACACTCCTCGACGTATAATTGCTGAAAAATTCCCTCTTTCATTAGGCTCAAGCTAGAATACAAACAACTACAAGTTCGTGTTGGTTTTGGAATTGGGCCTTGACTTATCTGACACCTCTTGGAGGATGCTCAGCCAATAACAGAGGAGCAACTAAATTTAGGCCCAAACATGTGACAACTATGTATCAGCGAGCAGCCGGCGAACAGCTGATATCTTGGGCCGTGAACTTTTCGCGAAAAGAGTTTTGCCCCAGATCAGTGGCGGCTCGTGGGTTGTTGCCAGGTAGGGCTGCAGTTGCCAAGAGCTGTACAGAGTTGTGCGCTGGTTGACTCTACAGCCACTGACACGCTGATGTGCAGGTGTACCTTACTACTGAGTGGTCACAAAACATCTAGTAGCCGGCAAATATTTTATGGTCGTTGGTCTACAGCGCGTTTATCAAGAATGTACAGTTCCGACTATCTGCAGCCCCACCTGGTAACAAACCACGAGCCGCCACTGCCCCAGGGCGTTTCAGTGCCTTACGTGGACATCTGTAATTCTTCTACATGGCCAGCTATTGGGTGTTTTAATCCACGTGTCTTATGATTCTACCTGCAAATCTCAGACGTGAGATCCTGCAGTAACCGTGCTATGATTGGCTCAGCCAAATGAGAGACGTCACTTCGTAAAAACACGCTGCCCTGTAACCATGAAGCAGAACTGCATATGTGATGTGCACGTCACTGTAACAAACTGGTGCAGAATTATTTTCGCGGTAAGTTCATAGCCCTACTGGTATCTGCTGGAATACACATATATTCTTGGAGCCTAACCTACAGATCAATGAACACGTTAATATTTCCTTACGTGCACATCTGCACCTCTGTTTAGGGACTATTGGCAGCATGTGCGTTGTGCAGAGGCATCGCTCGTTCGACTGAGCCAATAGGAAGAAGGTTACTGCGACATCACGAGGCTGGATCTGCTGGAATACACATATATTCTTGGAGGCTAACCTACAGATCAATGAACACGTGAATATTTCCTTACGTGCACATTTGCACCTCTGTTTAGGGACTATTGGCAGCATGTGCGTTGTGCAGAGGCATCGCTCGTTCGACTGAGCCAATAGGAAGAAGGTTACTGCGACATCACGAGGCTGGATCTGCTGGTAGAAACCCAAGACATTAAGATTTAAAAACATTCAATCACCGACTACGAAGCAAAGCTGCAGATGTGCTATCAAGGCGCACTGAAAAAACAGAGAAAAAAAAATAAAAAAGAAATAATGGTTAAAATTTTTTCTCACAAAAAATTTCTTGTAGAGTGGAAATTCTAAATGAAATTGCCAAAAGACGCTGAATTTAGACAGTTACATCAAAAAGAACTATGTGCCGGTGCCTATGTTTTGCTGTAAGAGCAGTCCCAATAACTGTATTAATAGTTTTTATGATAGTTGAATGATTGCATGTCCCATATGTATGCATACTCTTGCATCGCTGTTTTTTCCTTTTACTCGAAAAAAATTTTTTTCCGCTTGAATCATTTAGAATTTCCACTCTACACATGTTCTAATCGTCACTCTCGAAATGAGAAGAAAATTCTCTTTTAAATTCTTCCAGGTTTGTAACTGACCATAGTCTTCCATGTCATGTCTGGCAATCAGCGTCTCATTCCCAGTGACTAAAATAAATACATGTGCGTGAGTTCACATTTAACACACATTTACTTGCTTATGTTTTCAACCCGTCAGATTTAATACCTAACATTCTCAACACCTTACACCAAATTCGGAAGGACCCGGGTTCGATCCCCGACTCCGGCCATTCTGATTCAGGTTTCCCATGGTTTCCCGAAATGGCTCCAGGCGATTGCTGGGATGGTTTCTTAACAAAGACCATGGCTGACTCCTCTCCCAGCTGCTGTCATTGTACCAAGTTGTCACCGTCTATAATGACCTCGCTGTCGATGAGATGTAGAGCCCACTTACCTTACCTCAACAGCTAGCATCAAAGTTACCTGTGCAGAGAGATATCATAATATAATAATGCTTTAAACTTTCACATTATTTGGCCTTTCTGAACTGGTCGACTGCCAGCGATAATATCGGAGTGATAAAATAAACGACTCGTTCTTAACATAGCGAAGAAAGAACTTGTTCCTCATAAATGCATCCGTCAAGAAACAAAATATATTTTCTATATGATACTCAAGCGACAGTATGTTACGTTCTCATAGCAAGCAAGTGAACTTCCGGAGGTTTCCCACCTCCATATAGGACCGCAAAACTAACAGAAACATTACACGCCCGATATTGTTCCCATTATGTACCTACGATTGTACGTGCATTCAGCAAAAATTTCCTAAATTGATCGTTGTAAGAATTAATTTTACATGTAAACTTTTTGCAATTTAAATTTGTTTGCAAGCGTGCTGTCAAATGAAATAACTATTGTACTGTCAAAAGTGGATTTGGGGAGAAACCTTAATTGATTCAAGATATTTGTTTTACGGCCATGTAATGAAGAAATAAATACCTATAGTTAAGTATTTAAACCCTTAAATCTGATCCGTTCAGATAGTGTTGGCCATTTATTCATCAAATGGTGCCAAATTTAATATTTTGAGTCAGTAAATGTTACCCTTGCAGTCAAAGTGTGCACTTTTGTCGGTACCCCAACGTGTTCTAGATTGAAATTTTAAATGCCATTCTCAGTACATTGTAATGTTAGTTTTAGTCGTAAAGGCAACACAAGTACATAACAAAAAGCCGACCACTTTTTAACAAAGCAATATGCTCAAGCACAAGTAACCATAATTAATTCCCCCACATACACATTTTGAAAATAATACATATTTCTGTAATATACATACTTATTTTAGTCCCAAAAAATAAATATAGGAACCTGCTGGTGCAGGGCCAACAGTTCCAATAACGTCTCCGATTTCTTCGTAAACACTCTAAACGACTAAATGTAAGCATTGATTGTTAGTTAGAATAAAATCACTCAAACATGGTAGTCTACACAAATATTAATAACAATAAAAGAAGCTTCAATAGTTAATAGCACTAAAATGTTAAGGTTTAGTAATCTACTTTTCCAATTTGTTTAAATATTTCTGAAAAAAATTATATACTTTTTCATGTTTTTTCCTGTTTAATGCAATCTTTCAGAAAACTAAAAACGCTTTTACCTACTTTTTGTTTTGTTTTTTTTCTCTGTAACAGCCAAAAGATCCGATAATTGTTCTCGTATAAGTTAGTAGAGAAATGTGTCCTTGCCTAGCATGTGAAACGCACCTCTAGTGAAACAATTTATGATCATCGCATGAATACAGTTCTGCCGTAATTGTTTTTCTTCGTTGTTGCCGGATATGCTTACAGTCTTAGAACTATCTGTTACCTGACCGCACTTAGTCGCTTGTGGCAAGTCACGTGTTAAAAATACGTTCGTCATTTGTTAAGGCCAATAAGAGTGCGTTCACGAGAAGTGGAGTAGCTTTGTGTTAGAGTTTGAGAACGTCTATATAGCACTGTGTGTACCTAAGGATCGAAGTTGTATGCGAGTACGTCAGTTAATTTGTGGGTTCGGTTTCGTTAATGATTTGTGGTTTGTAATGTAGGAAAATATGGGCAACAACAGAAATGACTTTCGTGGACGTGCCTCGCCACTCATGAAGATGACTTCATCGGGTTCGGAATGAAAGATCACTTGCACGTGCGAGCAGCAAAATCTACTCGCTGGCGTAATCAGATACTTGTTATTTCTGCATCTACATGTTGTTATATGAATGTAACATGATATCTGTTTTCAATATTTTACAATCACGTTTAAGTACCAAACATAATTCTGTTACGTGCCGAGTGTGTGCTAATAATTGCATCTCGCACTCTCTCAAAGGTATCTTCTGTGCTAACTGTTCGTGACGCAAATGGCGACATCCATAATTCGACAGTATTCATGGCGTTGTTTAACATTTCAGCTTGTACGCCATTAAGACAGGAATATATTACCAGTAGCCCTAAATAACTGAGCGAGGTGGCGCGACGGCAAAACGATGGACTCGTATTCGGGTCTCGATCCCCGGCTCCGGCCATCCTGATTCTGCATTTCCATGGTTTATTCTTGAAATAGCATCAGGCGAATTCTGGGATGGTTCCTTAATAAAGGTCAGGGTCTACTCCTCTCCCGAATGCTGTCATTGTACCACAGTCTATAATGACCTCGCTGTCGACGAGACGTACAGCCCACTTAACTTACTCCTAAATAATGCAGAAAATTCGAAACTAACTCCTAAATAATGCATTAAATAGTGAACTAACATCGCAACCAATATAGGGAAAACATTGCTTTCAAATGCGGCATAGAAATTTACGCTCTTGATTCCGTACTATGACTTTACTGAAATAACATATTCGGCCTGGGAAATAGGGAGATTGATTGGAAGTCAGCGCTAAACCGAAGCTCGGAATTCACAGTAAATCGGCATTAAGGCACCTGCCTGCCTACCTGCCTTGTAGCCAGCGTTGCAGTGCTAGCAGAACGCTTTTATCTAAGAAACTACTAAGCGTGTTTCTAATGTGTGTATTTACGAAAAGAACAAACACTTCAAACGACGTCGGAATAGTAGTTTCAAAACATCACGTCAATTATATAGACCATTTCAGAGCACCTCAAAATGACTAAAAACGGCTTTCTCAATATATTATATCTAAAGAACTACTGAAGGGCGTCTTGTGAAACTACAATTGAGAGGTGTATTGGACTTTACTTAAAACTTTCCACCAATAAAAAGATGGGGTGACCACTGAAAGTGTCAGTCAGGTGAGTGTTCTACGATACCACTGCACGCCGTTTCAGTGTCTTGCGATAGAGGCGATACCGCGCCAGATGACCCGGTCAACATCGCCCTTGGAGTCGTACCTCACTCACACTAACACACGGCCAGTAGGCGGGCGTCTTAAGGCTGCAATTAATTTTTACAGCTATGTCGCTTCTTACCGTATTTCGGCTGTGAAGCTGGTATCACTGGCGGCCGGTGTGTTGGTGTCAGGCAGGCCTGCAGATTCTCATAACTGTATTCTCCTGGTAAACGCATCGCAGACTATCGATCGTGAAAGTTCTACTGGTTACTTAACTTTTTGTTACAACTTACTCATTACAGGCCCCTGCACAGCAGCGTGTATATGACCGTAGTGTCAACTAGCACCTCACCCTGCACATCTGTTAATAACTGCAGCCCTCACTGACAACAACTTGTCAGTCACCTCTCCTGTTGTCACCAATTTCCAGCAGTTTCAACATGTTTGGTGTAACCTTCACTGTTTAGAGCTCTTATTTCTAATTTTTAGCGATATTAATTTTTTTGCTACTAAATTGCCTGGCAGTTTTGTTTACAATCGCCTTCTCCACGTTGGTTGATTTTTTCAAGACAGTACGGTTTTAGCTAATTGCGTAATTAACGAAATTCTGGTTAACTGACTTTTTAATCGAAACCGTGTAATTTATTGTTTTTATAAAAATTAGCTATAACAACAAAAACCGCATTTAAAACAAAACTGCTAAACAGATTTTTCATATTTGCTCTCGTTTAAGCTTAAAAAAATTATCAAAAACAGTAGAAACAAGAGAGCATGGCCTTAATACCAACTGCTAATGCACGCGAACAGTTTTGTGTTTGAAACTATTTTGATTGTAAAACAGCCCTCGAAGCATTACTGATATTCTCTTAGAATGCTGTCTGAAAGTTCGATGAGTGAAAGTTTGATTCGAGCCCGTGTAATTTTGTTACAAAAGCTTGCACGAGGGAAAACGCAAGGAAGAAACACAATGCATTGTGAAATATTTTTAAACCTCGTTTTAATGTAAAATGTACCCCTAAGACAACTGTCATGCGATATTCACATCGGTTGAGTTGATACCGCTGACTCCACTTGGGCTGTGCGGTATTGCCTTGCGACGTTTTCACATTGGATACTGCCAAGATTTCCTATCCGCACGATTGCGAATAACTTGAACCGACAGTAAACGCATCTTCAAAGCGCACGTCTGTACGGCAGGATGGATGTGTGTGGTGTGTATGACCCTAATTCGCTAGATAGCACAGCGTTGTATTATATACGTCTTATTCCATTTCCCTAACAACTCTTCTCCTGGAATTCTCGCGTCTGGTCGGTAAATGGGGCAAGTCTGCTCGTGTGCTTTATCCCTTCTTCCCAGGCGACGTTGAGCGCTGCTGTCGTGATACCCTATCTCGTGTCGGGGCAGGTTACGTCGTGGCAGGACACACACGAATAAGGGTATTAAGGGGGATGCTGCACTGTCATCTTTAATCTACAACATTTTCTTTACTTTAAGCATTCCTGAGAGCATATCAACATTTTTTAAATTTCATGCCATACATTTTTGTCTGCTACACCTTTTTCATTGTCAGATAATAAATTACTTCCATATTAGCTGACATCTGTTGAACTAAAGAATTAATTAATAAAATTCTTATCTTCCAAAAATATTTCAGATAATATGGAAGTAATTTACTATGTAACAATGTAAAAATATGTGGCAGAGTAACATTTAGAGCGTGAAATGTCGAAACTGTTGATACGCGTCCAGGAAGGATTGTATCAGGGGAAAATACTGTGGTTTAAAGATGGCTATGCACCCCCCCCCCCAAAAAAAAATTGAGAGCTGAACAGAGACCGCAGGGACATACAAAATCCTATTTGGCTTTACGTCTTGTCGACAGCGATGACATTAAAGACGGTTACGCACAACTTCACAAAAAGGCTGACCCCAGGAAAGGAGTCAGCAATGGCTAGAGACACCAGAAAATCTCGGAAATATTTCACTGTACGCTTGACTTCAACGTGATGTGTACAGTAATGAAGGTTTTTTTAATATCAATATTGGCTGTCGTTTATTTCAGGAACTGTAAGCCCATAGCTTTAACACAGGATGTGTGTGACATGTCCCAAAACTGTTCACACTTGCGATAAATTGCCTCAACCAGTTCTACTACTAGTAGTATTAGTATTTGTAGTAGTAGTATTTGTAATAGTAGTATTTGTAGTAGCAGTATTTGTAGTAGTATTAGTAGTAGTAGTAGTAGTATTAGCAGTCGTATTAGTAGTAGTATTTGTAGTAGTATTAGTAGTATTTGTAGTAGTATTAGTAGTAGTATTAGTCGTAGTATTAGTAGTATTTTTTGTAGCAGTATTAGTAGTAGTATTTGTAGTAGTATTAGTAGTAGTAGTATTTGTAGTAGTAGTATTTGTTGTAGTAGTAGTATTTGTAGTAGTGGTATTTGTTGTAGTAGTAGTATTTGTAGTAGTAGTATTTGTTGTAGTAGTATTTGTAGTAGTAGTATTAGTAGTAGTATTTGTAGTAGTATTAGTAGTAGTGTTAGTCGTAGTATTAGTAGTATTATTTGTAGCAGTATTAGTAGTAGTATTTGTAGTAGTATTAGTAGTATTATTTGTAGTAGTAGTATTATTTGTAGTAGTAGTATTAGTAGTAATAGTAGTATTTGTAGTAATAGTAGTATTAGTAATAGTATTTGTAGTAGTAGTTTTTGTAGTAATAGTAGTAGTAATTGTAGTAGTAGTATTAGTAGTAGTATTATTTGTAGTAGTAGTAAAAGTAGTAATAGTAGTAGTATTTGTAGTAGTAGTATTAGTAGTAGTATTATTTGTAGTAGTAGTATTATTTGTAGTAGTAGTATTATTTGTAGTAGTAGTATTAGTAGTAATAGTAGTATTTGTAGTAATAGTAGTAATAGTAGTATTATTTGTAGTAGTAGTTTTTGTAGTAATAGTAGTAGTATTTGTAGTAGTAGTATTAGTAGTAGTATTATTTGTAGTAGTAGTAAAAGTAGTAGTAGTGGTATAATAATGATGGTACAGTTTATTGGAGACTGTGTCGACTTCAGATGTTTCAAGTATTTCCCAGTTTCTCTTCTCACGCACATGTTAAGGAATAATGATCCCAGCACTCGCACAAGAGATTTAAGGAAACCATTGAAAACCGAAATCAGGACGGCCGGAACCTGAAACCTAACGTAATGCGAACCCAACGTGTTACCGTTGTGCCATCTTGCTCGATATGAGATAGAGGTAGTTCCTGTGTGATATAGGATGATGTTCCTGGGTCCCATATCTCCTCCGCCTTCTTCTGCAGATACAGATCACCAGGTACCTTCCCCATACTATATTTATTAATTTTGTTGGCATGGCCACCAGCCAGCAGGGCAGCCGCCTTACGATGATTGGTGGTAAGCGTTCCTGCCATGTTGCTGGCCAGCGACGCTAGTTTGTTGAGGTGAGTGTCTTAGTTCGCCGTCCTATGGGCATTACACCATTACCTCTAGCAATTGTGCCTAAGGTGCCTTCCTATCAGCATTTGAAATGCACTACAGTGTTTGCGAGTAATTATCTTTTAAAAAACTGCTGAGACGTTTAATGGCGTTCGTGATGAGCAATTGTGCCGAGATAGTTTGGATTTGACTTTTATGAGTGTTTATAGGTTGTCGATACTAGTTGATATTTAGGTATTTTTGTATGTATATATTTTTTACAATTCCCCTGCAATAACAATACTTTTCAATAATATTTTTGCGTCTGCGTGCATTACACGACGGCATTTGTTGGAAACAAGATTACTGATAGTGAGTAAAAGTCAAAATATTACTTACTGTCTAATTATTTCTTCATTTTACTCATTCGGGTTTTGTTTAATGCTTTTAGTACTTGAGTACTTGAGCCCTTCTGAATCTGGAGCATGGGGCAGGCAGGCTGACACCCTTCTCCTCTAATCCTTCCCATCAATTCTTTCCTGGAGGTAAGGAAGGAAGTAAAATGAAGAGAGAGAGAGAGAGACTATAAACGAGGCAGAGGAGACAGATGTCACCGCGTTATATCTGCTTTCTGAAGGTTGGTTGATGCATAACTACTGCGTTGCCAAACGTCGCAACAAATAATGGCTTGGCAACGAACAAGAGGAAGGGGGGATGTGTTTGAAATATTCAGTCCCCTGTTGGATATACGCGACTTCCAGCTGCCATTCACGTGTCGCATCACCATGAGAGAACAGCGTGTGCTTCGAAGTTTACACGTGGTATGGGACCTGAAATATCCACTATAACGTTCCGTTGTTACGAATGCGTGTACGTGTACAATACATTCCCGTATTCCCAAGATATTTGACAACGTGGCGAGGGTAGTCTGGATTTTCAGTTGCAACTAGGGTTGTCATCGTCTGCCAAGTATGCGTTACGACGAGCGATGAAATAATGACATAGTTTGCTGAGTGGCTTTTGTAGCAGCGGGTCTCCTATCCTAGAACAAAGTCACAATCTTCGTAAAGGAAAATACATACTAAGGAAAGCAAACAAAAATCTGCAAAATTTATCTTCGAAGCAAAGCAGAGGAAATAAATTTGTGGAGCTATTAAAATTTACTTGTGTTAGGTTACGTGTTTCATACGATTTTGAAATTATTGTTTTCTGTGTATTAGTATTGGGGCTTCTGTCGAACTAATTGGTTCAAATATTTATTCTTTATATCTTAGTTTTCAAGTACTTAGCTATATCTTTCAGCAAAACATATTTCTATGCAATGCCAATGCATTATTTCTGAACTACTAAGTATGATTATTTTACTGTTGTCACGAACGTTTTATATCTTGTTAGTAGTAAAATTGTTGATATAAGTAGTTTTGTGATAGAGAAGGAAAAAACCTTAACATTACCAATATACATAGATGATGGTATGCGACGAAAATGTTTTGTGCCAACGTACCCTGGAAGACACTGCTGCATCTTGCAACCAGTATGATTGGGTGGTATACGTCTGACACAACGTATCTCTCTGCGAACCAATAACAGCCATCAAGTATTACAATAGCAGGATTCTTATTGGCTCAGTCAAATAGGGTAACAGCTCCACGTACAAGCGAAAGGCAGTAATCTTTTGTTAAGCTGAACGTGCGTTGAAACCTAGGAAACAATCAAGTTTTCTCGCGGTGAACGATCATCTCTATATTTTATTCTTAGAGACACTGGAAAATCGCGAAAATTATTAGCATAGTCTCCAATAAACTACAGTATATTAGTATATTAACCGTGACACGTGTGAACGGTTTTGTGGCGAATCACACACGCTGTGTGTTCAAGCTGTGCAGTTCTAAATGGGTATGTTGTAGAGAGAAACAATGCTTCAAATAAACTATAGTCAATATCGATACGAAACATTCATTGTTATATACAGCATGTTGAAACCTAGCAAATAGTCAACTATTCCCGTGATTTTCCAGTGTCTCTACTTATTGTATATGTAATGAACTCTCTATTATTTATTAAATAACTAAAAGTGAATATTATCTATGCTCTGTTTAATGGAAATGCTAATTCTGTTATTATTAGGGCCCGGTAGTTTTCGCGAAAAGATTTTTGCATCACTTTGTTTCAGTGCCTTACGTGCGCACCTGCATCTCTGCTTTGTGGTCAGTGATTGGATGCCGTAACACCCAGCGTGTGGAGGTTAAACCCGCAAATCACAGACGTGACGTGTCACAGTTATCCGTGTACTGATTGGCACAGTAAAATGAACAACACCTCTGCACAAAAACACTCTGCCAATAGCCATGCAGTTGTGCTGCAGGTGTGCACGTAAGACACTGAAACAAAGTGGGACAAAAATCTTTTCGCGAAAACTACCGGGCCCTAGTTATTTTGTTAAACATGAAGCACAGTACTTGTTTCGAATGTGCCTAACTGCATTTATGTTTGACGCTAACATGCCTTTTACTTTATTAAAATTTTCTTTTTGCAGACACACCAAGAAGAATCATCAAATAGCATTACCGAATACTCGTCACTTGAAGTGGCGTGTGGAGTGTGGATAGTGAATCTTATGTGCTTTGCGACCTTGTAGTTGCCCCAAGTTCTTCCAGTTCAACAGTGAAGTCTGCTAACTACGAAAACTACAGCATTGCGTCCGTTCTGTCTTCCACGTCACAATTTATAACTTGTATTTGTCAGTTTTTAAACTCCTAGAAAATACTGAGAAATAATTTTAGTTAACTGCATAATTGAAAAATGTGCGCTAACTTTCACTACACATACTATTACATCACAGTAAGTAGATAGGTTATGTCGGTCCGAGGATAAGTGGCTGGTGGCTGAGGATTGGAGGATTCGGCCGCCATCTTGGATGACGTCACCCGGCGGCCATCTTGTTTCTGGTCGCCTTCTTGGGTTACATCACTTACAAAAATTTCCAAAATTTAATTACAAAAAAATCTATAAAATATTTTAAACCATCCGCCATCTTGCATTTCCTTTTTCTCCTGCTCTCTCATTCCACTCCTAAATTTCCTGCTCTCTCATTCTACCCAATCATCTGCTGTAGGCAGCCATCTTATGTGTCTTATTTCCGGCCACCATCTTGGATTTTCATTTTCTCCTGCTCTCTCATTCCACTCCTAATTTTTCCTGCTCCCTCGTTCCACTCCTAATTTTTGCTGCTCTCTCATTCACCAGCTCCCTCTCGAAGTATAGTGTGGATGTTTGCTTTGAAGGACTTGTATCAAGCAGACTCGGTTGAAATGATTCCTTATGCTCGCAAGTATAAAGTTTACAAGTACCTTCTGGCAGCTCTTGACTGCTACAGTAAATATGTGTGGGCAGTGCCTGTAAAAACTAAGAGTAGTGGGGATATAACAAATACGATTAACATTGTTTTGCAAGATAGAGGTCCGAGCAAGAATTTACATATTGACCTCTGCAAAGAATTCTACAATTTTAATTTCCGAGCTTTGATGTCAAAACATAAAATACCTAGTGATCTTAAGGCTAGTATCGTGGAACCTTTTAATCGTACTTTGAAGAATGAAATATGGAAAATTTTTCAGCACAAGGAAGCTGCAAGTGGATTTACCTCTGCAGGCTAACGAGAAAGTTCTCTTGAACAGAACGAGAATAAAGATTCAAGATTTTAAATACACATCCATGTGTTACGTCTGTGAGAGCCATAGTACTTACGTATGAGATCGATACACTGCATATATTACTAGCCATAATTACCTACACATTTTTTCGCTTAATTTTGTTGATAATAAACATATAGGTATTTAAATATATCCTTAATGCTCTTTACTTCACCTGGCGAAACTCGTAAATCCATAACTTCTATCCATTTTTATAATGTCACTTGTGAAAAAAAAATTTAAATAATAAATATTCTTTTAAAATTCAGAGACATCAGGTAATATGTAATATGTACATGAAAATTGATAACAAAATTCTACGATATATGTACAGTTCTAAAACGAAACATTGATTACTAAACAATTTTAACGAAACTCACATACATATTAACACGACTGGCGTGATCTCACATACAGGAACGTAATTTTTAGTTTTTCTTAAAAAGGAGGGGGTCGACATTTTTTATTTTGGCGGAAGTAGGCTTGTTGCATTTGGGATAATGTTATTAGAAAGTTTCATGCTGTACACGCAATCCTTTTTCAGCCATAATTAATAACTTTGAACGAATGTGCTGTTTCTACACTTGTTCATTTTTTATCGATCAATAAAAAATTAATACGTATTTTTAGTACTGAGAAGTTAGAAACCTGTATTACAGAAACGGAATATTCACAGCAATAAGCAACAACTATAATGCAGTCATGAGTACAGAGCTTAGTTAAATTTTGAAGACGAGAATGCATTACAAAATTCACAACAAAATGTTTTACACTTTCTATTCCTTAATGACGTCCCTGCTCACGTAAGCTAGGTTAGCTATTACAAACGTAATATTATGCACATAACTAAGTCGTGCTCACAAGAAAAACACCTCCATGATTTAAAACAAATGCGGACGCACCACTTTAGCAGCTTATCATTGCAAAATAAGGAAACTATATACCCACCACGTTACTGTCACTTTCAGGATAAGCACATAAATTTAACAAATACAAAGTAAACTGACCATACATCTCGTTAAACCACTGCGCGGGCTTCACAAAATCGAAGCATCTATACACAAGTTCACTAGCTTACCAACAGAGACCAGACATGTGTAGTTTCCGCAATTAGTAACAAATTTATCGCATATAAGATCACAATTAAAATATTAAACTTAATTCTGGTATTGTAGTTTAAAGTCTTATCATTAAGTTGGGGTAGGTTTTCCCTGTCGCAAAAAAGATTCGAAATCATAAATTGTGATTAAGTGATAATGATTATTTGTATTTTTTTCACGTAATTATTTCTTAATACATCGTGATTATTCATCCGGCTTTGGGAATGCTCCTACAGCCACAAACGCTTCATAATAGTTGTAAAAGTTGCGTTGGCTAGAAATCATAAATTGTGATTAAGTGATAATGATTATTTGTATTTTTTTCACGTAATTATTTCTTAATACATCGTGATTATTCATCCGGCTTTGGGAATGCTCCTACAGCCACAAACGCTTCAGAATAGTTGTAAAAGTTGCGTTGGCTAAACATTTATCATATAAATTCCATTATGAATTAATTTGTTAATAGGTTCCTGGTGTTTGCTTCGAGTACTGATATGACGTACGCCCTGAGTTTATGATGTATGCTTGTGAACCAGGCTTAACGTAACCGCCGCACGCTCGGCGCGTGGATCATACTGTCGTAATACGTCGATGTAATAATAGAGGTGCAGAGTGTTTGTTCCAAGCGAGGTGAAACGTAATGATTGATTGTGCAACGTTCTATTTGCTCAAGCCCGTTCCTCTCACCTGACTAATATTTGTGTATGTCAGCTCCACCTCAGACATACAGTACACTCCCTGCCACCTCGGATACATTATTAGGCTTGACGCCTGCTAATACACATATGATAGGCTGGGCGGTTTACCGTTCAAGCGGCCGCCTGGATGGCGCTCAAACTTGGTGTAGTGTGTTCGGAGTTACGTTATTTCTGAGACCAGTAAGCGTGCGTTCTCGATACTTATCTGCAATAAGAAAACACACTTCAGGCTACTTGTAAATGTGACTTTCAAGACACAACGCACATTGGAAGCATTATTTTAAAGCCCTCAACCTTGACTAAAATTGGCTTTATCACGCGGTTGTTTCTCAAGATATATGTTAACAGATGTGTTCTCAATTGAGGTTTACAAGTACCCTGAACCTTACTACAGTGACACGTTCAATAAAATGATAAGGTCGTTGCTTTAACTACCACAGTAAAAATGTTACGGGGGGAAAACTGCGCGCCCGTTTACGACTTCGGCCATAGAGGCGATATCACAATACATGTGCCGGCCGACGTCACTCATAGCGCATCATCGGTTTTCGCCTCACACACCCCATACCCTTCACCAGGTGGCCGCCTTAATGAAATGCGTTGCAGAGAGTTACGACTATTCTCTTTTTGACGAAACTATTTAACGTTCAAAATATTTGTACAGTCATCTACGAAAAAAAAAAACTACGTCAAATTATGTCGCTATAAAATGGCACGTTTATTAGAAACATTATTTTCTGGCCCCTCAAAACGGCCAAAAATGGCTCTTTCCGACTACCGTATCTGGAAATTTAAAAATCGGATTTGAAAAACATAACTAGAAACAAGCGTTATACTTTGAACTACGCTGCCCATAAATAAAGTCCCATAGAAAGAGGATAATAGTAAAGCACTGCAGCCATCTGAGTGGCTTGCACGGAGAGGCGATAAGATAATACATTACACACGTCGGCCAACGGCTACCTTACCGCTCCTACGTCACACACACACACAGACACATGTCTATCTAGGGAGGCTACTTGAAGGACGTGGTCAAAAGCAATTTTTGTTACCATTTTTGTACCAGATTTTTTTATTATTTTAGACACAAAATGTGACTAAATTTTGGTCGTTTAAAATTTTTTATTTTGCTTGTTACCGTTTAAAGGACGACACTAAAATCAACTCACTTACTAAGATGAAAAAATTCACAGTCAGTAAAGATGTTGTATGCTACAAGTTCACCAATGTTAAACCAAAAAATTAAGTAATTGAGAATTAAAAAAATTATTGAATTTTTACAATTTTTATTATAAATTTCGGAATTTTTATTTAAATACAAAAAAAATATTCTTTGTTTTTATGTACGAGGAATTGTAGCCTGAAACACCTTTATTCTAAACACCGTACCGTCTTGCACGTTTAATAATATCGAGGTCTTACTTAAATGACAAAACCTGTCGGTGAATTATCCACTTCGCTGCTTAGCAGTGGCAAAATTGTACTTCATTTCTGTTATTTTAATTAAAATGCATAACCAGTATACTCTGTATATTTATGACATATATTTGTTATTGCTTAAAACTTTTTTTAAAATATGCACGTTTTATCACATCATATCAGTTGTTGCGAAGTTTCTTGATTAGGTTCGTATAAAATTATTTTTACATTTTATTAATATTAAAAATATTTTCTGTTAGTTCTGCTATTTTACTATCAGGGATTTTCTATTATCCAGATGTTAGTTCTACTTTTCTATTATCAGAAGTTTTCTACTATTCAGAATTTTCTGTTATCCTGACACGTACGGCTAAAAGATTCTACTGAATTTTAAATTCTGAAATGAAGTTTTTATTGTAAAACCTGTGCATAGATTTGAAGAAAATTAGTGAAGAAATTTTTTTTTTTGCAATTTAAATGTTTGAAAACAAAATATTATAACATTTATATTAATTTTTGACTTTAATAATATTTCTATAAATCAAAAATTTCCTACAATTGTCTGAATTTTTCTCGAAGGAAATTTCTTGTTTGAAAACACGAATGTAATATTGTTCGTATAGAACGTAGTAATTTAAACTTTGAACCATCATTTAATTTCCGAAGCAGCAAGGTTTGTAGACAGAGACATAAATGTCTCGCCGGCTTCGAGGTCATCAGATGCGGAATGGAAGCTAAGGTAATGAGTGTGTCAGGGAAGAATGCAGCAATGGCCTGAATGAAGGCATCATCCATCTGAAGTCACTAGAGAATTTCAAAAGGAAAAAAAAAAAATAGAAATTCTAATGGTCGGACCGAGAATCGAAATGAAATGAGCGGCGGCACGTGGGTTGTTGCCAGGTCGGGCTGCAGATAGTCGGAACTGTACACTCTTGATGAACGCGTCGTAGACCAACGACCATGAAATATTTGCCGACTACTATGTAGATGTGTAGTGACCACTCAGTAGTAAGGGACACCTTGCACATCAGCGTGTCAGTGGCTGTAGAGTCAACCAGCGCACAACCCTGTACAGCTCTTGGCAACTGCAGCTCTACCTGGCAACAACCCACGAGCTGCCACTGAATGAAATCCTCCAGAATCCAGTGTCTTACCCATTACTGGAGACTTGAAAAATTCGAGTTTTCTATCAGGCACTGTCTATAATTCTAGCAACTATAATTTCGTGTTACTTTCACAGTTGGCCGTTGACTTATTTGAACCACCTTGAAGTCGATGAGCCAAATATAACAATGTAACTAAATGCGGGCCCATTTTACTGTGTCAGCGTGCAGCCAATGAACAGCTGTTATCTGCTTGAGTATACACATGTTCTTGAAGACTAGCCTGCAGGTCAGTGAACCGCGAATTTTTCCCGTCTCTACTCATTACATAAACTCACTCGGTTACTGGTTGTGGAACACAAAAAAAATTGTTTTGTATACACTCATTGCAACTTCATTACATTGCAGTCTTATGATGAAAATGAACATACAGTACGTAATGTCTTTGAATGTTTCTTACAATGGGATAGAATGACAATCTCTACTGTTGTGGACATACGTCATTGCGATATTTCTCGTCCCAGAAATATTAGAATGAGACTAAGAAAACCAACAACGAAAAACGTAAAAAAGAGAAAACAAACCCAAGTGGCTGTAGTCAACACATCCATAAACCTAAACAACAGCACATGAAGGATGAAGGATTCCATAAGGAATTAATCAACTACAAATAAAGGAAAAGACTAATAAACACCCAAAAATTAAAGTCGAAATATAAAGTAATCTGTTAAACTCAGGACATCACAATTAAGACAGCACAGACAATACTGGGACGAATAAAATAATGGACACAAGACAGGATAACAACGACGACGTCACAGACATCACACTAGACGACACAACGATGAAGACACAGTGGATTTCCAAAGGCCGACAGGTTTTCTTCGTCTCACTCTAAGATTTCTGGGACGACATACATCGCAATTGCTTACGTCCACAATAGTACAGTTTGTCATACAGTACGTGTTTCCCGCCATCTGGCAGGGTCACACTGTGTATGGCAGAAGGCCGGGGTGAATATTGGGCCGGCTGCTTGACTAGCGAGACATACCTGACGCCCTCGCGACCGAGGAATGGATTAGGTGAGAAGCAGTGACGTAATGAGAGAGGTGTGGGAAATGTGAGTTCCCCGAGGAAACGCAAAACCCGCTTTCCAACGGCAACGTCCGCCACATTTCCCACATGCGAAAAATCTGGGATCGAACCAGCCGGGGATCAAACCTGGATCGCGTAGGTCGTACGCGAGTGGCCAATGTACGGGGTGTTATTTTCCGCGTTTGATGTGCGGAGACAGAGGAGCAATGAGGAACAGTTTGCCATAATCTACAGTAACAGCTTACCTGTCTCCGTAGCGTGGTCGGTAGCAAGCCGGTCTACGGTGCGAGAGATCCTGGGTTCAAATGCCGGTACGGGTATGGATGTTTGTGTGGTATTCTTAGGTTTAGTTAGTTTGTAAGCCGTCCCTCACTAAGCCTGAGAAGTACATAAAACCGGGGGACGTTAATAAACACTCAAAACCAAATCTAAAAACCGGTACACTCAATTGAATAAGTGAGAAACCATTGTGAAATCGGTGACCATTCACTAATTCCGATAAAGAGTGCCAACATTCCACAAGTTAATTAGTGAATGTACACAGATTTTCCAGCAATTTTTCACTGATTCAATAACTGACTATTTTCCCTAATTTAAATTGTTGAAACTGCTCCATCCGTCAGCACGAATCAGTGAATATTCACTAATTCAGATTTAGAGTGTAACAGCTTCGCTTCTATTTGCTCAGGATCTAAGAAGACCTGGTCTAGGGCAGTATGTCAGTTCTTAAATCTGATAGTGGGGTGGGTTAGCTTAAAAACATTTCACATCTGGCAACCAATGCGCCCCTTTGGATTCAGATAGTACATGGTTAAAAGAGTCTAAAAAGCCCGGGACACAAATTTTTTAGGCCCCCCAGCGGTGTTGCTGATGTAATCAATATGGCCGTCAAAATGTTGTGACACGCTTCGACATTTCGCTACATAACTAATTTTTGATGTTGATATTATCAAATATTGTTAGTGATTATTGATCTGGAGAAAACACGCTTTCCAACAGTATATTTGACAGCAATTTTGAAATTAATAGTATCAGAAATATTTTAAACTTTATAAAAATTTTGGTCTGTAACTTTGATTTTTTCTAAACATTTCGCTAAATAATTTGGAATCTGTTACATCTAGCTGAAAATTTACGCTATACTTTTTTGTTCGTTAGAAAATTTCCTTTAAAATGGTATATATGACAACTATTGTATCACAAACTATATATGAAAATTTACGAAAACCATGTAGCATTCTACAGCGAGTTGTTATGGCAACAATGTAATTCATATGGGTTCCGAAAAGTAATAGAGATGCTTTATAATTATTTTATTTAGAAAATGTAATTATTCCAGCTTTTGATGAATATGTAGGCCTACATTAATTATAGCTTTTTAGGGTTTTTATTTTTCAGATCCTATGCAGGTTAGAAATTTAAATATTTGGGCGCAACATCAAAAATGTACTAGTAAATAAACTAGATATAACAAAAAAAGATTCCATTAAGTAATACTAAATATGTGTTTCTTTTTCAGGCAGACATAGTGTGAGGAACTTCACTGTGTAAAGAAGATACTGATTCTGTGTACCTCTAGAGAAAGACAGAATTTTTCCAACCATGTCCAAAAAGAGGAAGCATGAATTGGTTGATGCTACGACTGAGTCAGTGGTAACTCCGTTTGTATGGGAATTGTGTTTGTTATGCCAGAAGCATTCAAAAGAGCACTTAATCATTCCGAAGTATGAAAGTTATTTAACAATGGCGAAAAATCTGGCAATTTTTGCTGAACATGGGGAGCTTCCAAGTGCTATAAGAAGTTTGGATCAGTTGGACGATGGAAGTGGTCTTTCACAAACACTAGTAGCCCATGCAGCAAAATATCACAAATCTTGCAAAAACAAATATGACAGTCAAAAGGCAGAAAGACTATCTGGTGAAAAGAAACA
>PNEQ01041453.1:0-34867 GCA_003012365.1 Medauroidea extradentata
AGTAATTTACTTTAATTTTAAAGGAAAAAGAAACCGATTTCGCGTTTTAAATTATCAACTTAACATAACTTAAAATTCAGGAAAGCTCTGTGATTGGTCAGTTTGGTGCACTAGCGATACCAGCGTTCAAGTGGCAGAAATTTTCCCTGTGCCAAACTTATAACATTGATCTTTCTAACCTGTAGTAGAATTAACCTTACTCTGGTCTCATATTTTCCTTTTTCTTATACCAACTTCTAAAAAGGAAAAAAAAAAGAGCTGTCAAATATTTTAACACAATAAACGTTTAAAAAATTAATTTCCGGTTTGCTATCGATTCCGCGGCAAGTCAGAAGTGTTTAAAGTTTAAATTGTCTCTAAAAGTTTTGAAAATCTACTTCAGGTAACAAAGGTACGGCTCGTTTGGGAGACTATTTTCCGATGTCTCTTCTATTTTTGTATAAAATATAATACCCACAAAGCATTATAAATTTGGGTTTATAGCTTTCACCCACGTCAGTATGACCATAACTAAGGTTAATTCTACTACAGGCTAGGAAATTCAATGTTGTTAGTTTGGTAACGGAAAAATTCTGCCGCTAGTTGTGCTGTGGGCTACGAACTTTGCCGAGGTCGGTACCGAGGATTCACGAATCAACGTTACCTAGGTCGAATAGGGGAAGGTAGGGGAAGATTGCTTCCTCCCCTTCTCAGTCATATGACTTAGGCTAAGGTTAATTATACTATAGATTAGAAAGAAATTGTATTTTCTTGTTGGAGAGTTAGGTACAAGAAATAATTCTGCTGCCAACGGGTATAATAAAATACGAAACAGTAGTAAAATTAAATTTAACTACGAGTCAATTAGCGAACGAAAGAAGTTATTTAATTTTATTTTAAAGTAAAATCAAACCAATTTCGCCTTTAAAATTACCAACATCGTGTAACTTAAAATTCACGAAAGTTCTATGGTTGGTCAGTTTACACATTTTAACGATCCCAGCTGTCAAGCGGCAGAAATTATCCCTGCGCAATTTTTTAAAACATAGATCTTTCCAACCTGCTAACTCACAATACATGTACCACAGCGCATGGTACGAAGAATTTGCTTTGTATGCGGCAGATTTAACATAATTTACCTCAGAATAAAAAATTAAAAAATCCAATATGTAAAGTGATGTCTGTACCTCTGGCAAATACTTGCTGTACTTAATGTGACACGTTGAAAATTTATAGTCATTGAAATTTGGAAACTGTCGTCAAATATTGAGTAGGTAACAATTCAAAAAATCCGTTTCTAGCACATCTAATCAAATTAGTTCAGCTTAGTTAATTAATTTTACGGCAAATTTTTTATTCACTCATTGTATACTTCGAGATAGATTCTAGTTCGAGACCTCATTGTGCCGTCACTGTTCACTGCTAGTGTGTTTTCTTCTTTGGTTACTACACGTCCAACCATGATTATTTTCCAACTTACATGATTTGCTGGAAGGAAATTAATTGTTTGTTAATACATTATAGCAAGTCTTACTTATTACGAAAAAACAGTCAATATTAAACAAATTATAAAGTATTTTTCTAAATAAATTTCGTTCATCAAAGTCCAAAAAATCTTACGCATCGTTTAGAAGGTTAAGAGTAGTGAAAAATGGATTGAATATAAGAAGTTAATGCACATTATGCTGGTAAATCTGGAGAAAATGTGTAAAGAAGTTTTCTACTAATATATAATAATAACAGTTCGTTTTAAAATTGACGGTGTAGTTCTCTTTCTCTGTAGCCTGAAAACTGTTGTATTAAATATTTTGGGTAAAATAATCATCTGGTTATAATGCATATATTATACCAGAACCCTGAAGAGGATACTTTAAATGTGTTCAACAACTTGTCTGTAAGTTCAAGCGAATCGTTAAAAGGATGATATTTTAATCTGTAGGCGTCAGCATATTTGTTAGGTTTGTATGAGCGTTATAAAGAGATTACTTATATCAACATATTCTGGGCTAATATTTGCAATGTGTATACTCGAATACACTGCAAGAGTAAGTACAGAGAATCGCAAGTTAAATAAAACCAGACATGACTCAGTATCAGTGGAACATACACATATGTCACCAGTGACTTTTTTTGTACATCTCTGTACGGTTCACATACGAGTGATTTAACTACGTCCGTGTTAGCTTTTTCACATAGCGAAAGGATGTGCAGGATGCTGCAGGTCAATTTTTTGGGGGAACAATCCTTTCACACAAAGTAACAAACATATTGTATGAACTTAGATCCGAAAAAAAACACCGTTTCTGTACTACATGTCCCATTATTTTCAATGCAGTAATGCACTGTACTGTTCTGGACATACGCAATTGCAATATTATGTCGTACCAGAAATCTTAAAATTATAATAATAAAAAAGGAAACGGAAAAAAGAGAAAAGTACGGCTGTAATCAACACACCCATAAACCAAAACCACAGAACATGAAAGATCTTACAAGGATTAGTCAACAACAAATAAAGTAAAATAAACATAAAAATTAAGGTCGAAATACAAAACAAAATAATCTGTAAATGTCAGGACACCACAGTTAAGACAGCACAGACGATACTGGAACGAAGACAATGTTGGGCACAAGACAGGATAACAACGACGATGTAACAGACAACAGACTAGACAACACTACGATGAAGACACAAAAGAACACAGTAGATTTCTTAAAGACCGACTATTCACGACTTTTCGGGAGCTGACATCTGCTCCCATCTTCAGGTGTAGTACAATGGCGCGCGATGTGGGTCATGTTACTGTGGAATTATACATAGAACAATGCATAGCATCCAATTAAACACGACTTATCTGGTGTGTATTTGCCAACAATAGCTGCAATAGTATTCCACATTAACAAGATCCAACACTCACGCTGAGCAATATTATCACAGTTTTATTTATCAATTTATTTACATCATTCACTCACCCGCGTGTAGTTCAGCCATGGGCCGGTTTGCAACAAACACGTGTTACGTTGTATCAGATAATGTACGTCTGCACAAAAAGAAACATAAAAAATACAAGTAATAACGTTTGCCTTAAAGAAATAAAGAAATTAAGTGATAACACACGCCTTAAAGAAATAAATACGCCAAGTGATAACTTTTGCCAAAAATAAATAAATTAATTAAATTACTATATTTGCCTTAATGTTAACTACCTTAACATTAATTGCCTTAAAAAATTTAACTGCCTAAACGAAAAATATATTACCAATACAAACATTACAAGTTAACATTTCAACCGTTTCAATTAATTTTTATGTCTTCTGAATACAGAGTTTACCTTTTCCGAAGTTACAGAATTTACCCTGAAGTTATTTACTTCTACAAGATTAAAAGAAAGAAAAAAAATTGAATTACCACAACTTGAGGATTTTCACTAATACAAGATTTTCACTATTTGCATTGACGTCAGTGACTTTTAATTATTAACTATTTCACATGCAGTATTCTCCTTCATTCTATTTAGCAGTTACACGTAAACTGAGATAATTACAATGATTATGTCGTGAACTCTAGTGCATTTTCGGACTTGGGTGTTCAAATAATTTTATTTTGTTTCTCTAGATGCAAGGAAGGTTCCTTCAAAATATTGACATGTAATTTTGAATACATTCTGTATATCTAACGGAAAGGAGAATAGAGCAAAGCACCATGAGTGAGTGGCATGTACACGAAAACCACGCCTGGCGCGTAGACAACCCGTCAGTCATCGCAAAGGGCCGGGTAGACTGTATCAAGGCGAGGAAGGGTCAGATGTCGAGATGTCGATAACTTCACGTCACTCCTCACTGACACAAAGCTGGGCTCGCATGAGAGCAAAAATTTCATGTCGGCCCGACAATATTTTTTTATTATTTTCTGTAAATAATTGACAGTATTACAAGATCGATTAAGTATCGCTTTTTATGTGTGCAACGCAATATCTGCATGTAAGTTGCATCTTGTACCTCTGTCGTGGAGTTAAAATACCCACAAACAGAAGTGTAAGAAGTCACGAGATGGGTAAAAAAATTGTTGCAAATATGCGCATATCAAATACTTCGTCACAAGTAAATATACTTTGTTTGCACACGCCGAGGGAAAAATAGTAAGTGTCCTGCTCAGTTCGAACTGTGACTAGTGGTTGATTATTTTATGTTGTATTTTACGTAGGTGTTAAAGCATCAAATAACTATTCTCCTTCTTGCTTTACATCTTTGTAACTTCAAACTCGTCTAAGTTTTAAGTACGGAGAAACAATAAAAAACTCTGGAATATTTACAGACCAATTTTTATACGTTTAAAACCTTAACACTGCAAGCATTCAACGTAAAAATTGTTTAATAAATCTAAACATTTTGTTGATTAGTCTGTAATAGTGGCACACGTTTATTTTGCAGTAATATACAACGGATCTAATGTTCCATACGAATGCACACATGTAACAGGAAGACGGTGGAAAGCAGCTTTAATCATTTTATTATTCTTAGATTTGTACCAGAAATTTTCTTTTGTAGACATAAATTGGGACTAAATTTCGCTCTTGGGAAATTTTCTTATCTATCATAGTGTTTGTATAATGGCTAAAGGTACGTAAATTTCGCGGATTCATCTGGCAGCAGCCTAGACTTCAGAAATTTTCTTTTGTAGACATAAATTGGGACTAAATTTCGCTCTTGGGAAATTTTCTTATCTATCATAGTGTTTGTATAATGGCTAAAGGTACGTACATTTCGCGGATTCATCTGGCAGCAGCCTAGACTTGTCAGTCCTATACACCCACTGGCCACAATCGACTATCTATTGCCTTATAACCGTACAAGCAGGTAGCAAGCGATAGCACTTCGCATTATTTCCTTATTTATTACTGGCTTGCAGTAGTCAAACGCGTTTCATAACAGCCGCCAGCAAGTCACAGACATGACAATGAAGTATACATAATTGGCGTTCAACCTGACCTGGAATGTATCTGCGAAATTTACGTACCTCTATTAATGGCTTTTCAAACACAAAATTTGCATGTCACGTTTTAAGAACGACACTAAAACCAACGGACTTAACGAGCTGAAAAAATCAGTACTAAATAACGATGCTCTAGGCTACAAGCTTTCCTGTAAAATTTTTTTTTATATTTAATAATTGCTGAAAATTAAGATTGAAATCTAAAATATTCAAGAATTGCTTAGTAACCCAACAACAAGTTTTTTTTTTTTACATAGAAGACCTTGTAGCATACAGCATCATTATTCAGTGTGAAATTTTTCTGTTCTGTAAGTCAGTTCGTATTCCTTTAAAGCACAAAACCATTTTATGCAAATTTGGACTTTGACATTCCATTACAAGACTATGAAAGCTAAAAGGAATACATTATAGTAAAAATTGCCTCAATGTATGTCTACAAAAGAAACCATATCTTGTACAAATATAAGAATTTCTAGGACAGTAAAATTTTTGGTCAAACTCCCTATCAAGGTAACGCGTCAACATCGCCATGTGTAGTAAAGAGTAAGATTATAAAAAAACTTATTCACTCACAAGGCAAATGCTTACAAATAGTGGTTAAGAACCATTATAAGCTTGACATTTCAGTGTGTATTCTGAGAGTGCGAAAACTATTAAAGCTGGCGTTTTCATGGTCAGTTTATGAGGGATGCGCTGGACGAGTGGTCTGACAGCTCGCCTCCTAACAAGGCGATTGGGGTTCGTTCCCCGGCGGGGCTGGTCCCAGATTTCTCACATGAGGGAAACGTGGTGAACGTTCCCGTTTTCCGGCGGGATTTATGGTGGATCTCCCGTTTCCCCCGGTCTTGCATTCCGTCGCTGCTCCATCTGTAGGTCATGTTATCTCTTATTCATATCTGGCTCTCTAGTTTGGGCTCCCACTTCATCCTGCATTCAGAATCATGTTTGAAACTGTGCAAGGAGAATCCTTGTGTAGTAGTGGTGCGCGGTTCCCTGGATGTAACAGCGTTGCAACTATACACGTTACTTTAAAGGGTACCCAGTTTTAAACGCAAACCTCCACCCTCTTTTTCACACAAATTATTTTCTTTTCAGAAATCTTCGCGTTCGCATGCACAACTCACCAAAGTTTTTTTTATTAAATTTTTTGGGTACCCCATTAGACTCTCTACCCTGGTTTGCTTTCTCCTCCCTCACCCACATAAATTTTCTTGACAGAAACCTCTGCTGGCGCACACACAGCTCACATAAGTTTCATCGCGATCTGACGAATGGTATTGGAGCGAGAAGAAAACGAACAAACATTTATTTACATGTAAGACAGTTTTAGCTATTATAATTCCATAAACAGGAGCTTCAAGGGTTGTATTCTGGTACGCATCCCAATTGTACCTCAATAAGCGTGCTGTTAATACATAGACACATATTAGTTCAGGCGAGCCGTTAGTCGAGTGCCGAATGAGATATTAAGCAAGTGGTGAGAAAGAAAATAGCTGGTGTTTGTGTCCATTAAATTTCACCTTTAAAAACGTAACTAGCAGCAGACAGGCGGGCTCCTTAACTTCAATTACAATGAGGAAAATAATTCTATTGAATCTGTAAATTACCTTAAAACACGGCTCTCATTGTGTCAGAATGTTTGTTTTTCCTTCGGTAAAAAAGTGTTTATTTGTAAGTAGGCCAACCTATAAAATAAATGGTTTCAAAAGCTCACTAAGAATTTAAAAACATATAATTTTTGAATTGATCATAGGCAAAACATTGTAACTGATAACTAGAGGCACGAGTATTTCGCGTATTAATCTGGTATCAGTCTAGACTTCTCAGTCCTATACACGCACTGGCCAGAGTCGAATATCCATTTACTCCTAACCGTACAAGTGGATAGCCTCACGAATTATTGTATTATTTACTACTGGCTTGCAACCTCTAAATGTGTGTCGAAACAGCTGTCGTCTAATCACAGAAGTTACAGTGATATACAGGTTATTGGTGTTCAACCTGACCTACAATCAATGCGCGAAATACTCGTGCCTCTACTGATAACTAGGGACCCTTGTTTTTCGCGAAAAGAATTTTGCCCCATTTTGTTTTGGTGTCTGCAATTCTGCTTCGTGGTCAGTGATTGGATATTTTAACTCTCTCGAGCCTTGGTATTCTACCGGCAAATCACAGGCGTGTGGCGTTGAATGAACGTTATTGTAATTGGCTTAGTCAAATGAGATACGGCTCTTCACACATACGCGCTGCCAATAACCATGAAGCAGAATTGCAGATGTTCACGTAAGACACTGAGACAAACTGGGGTAAAATTCTTTTCGCGAAAATCAGGGGTCCCTACTGATACCACAAAGCCGACCTATCACTGACAATGTAGTTATGGTTTACGACACACAAGTTTCGCCTAATATAGACGTCGTTAAGCATCTGATACCGTACTGTTAACGAGGTGAATGTATGCTCTTTGGCCGTTAGTGATGAACTTTTTTTCTGCCTTGCAAGTGTTGAGGTCCGTTACATTCTCAGAAGTGTAACGTCTGCAAACACAAATATTTGTATTTAGTTCATATCCCTGTCCTGGAATACACTTACGGGCGCTGCCGTTTAGTACACCGAGGCAAAGATAAAATAGCAAATTATATGTTAAATAAAATTATGTGTGGCACAGTGTTTGCCGAACTATATACAATGTCGTTCAGAAAATCGCATAATAAGCGAACCACACGAATGCTGGGTTAAATTAGAGACGAACATGTTTGTGACAAAATGTTGTACATGCCCTATGTTGCAACATAACACCGTAGTTCATTTCATCTTGAGCTCCACAGATATCTTTCTTATCTTACTACTGCTGTTCTGACCGGCATATTATCGGTGCAGCAACATGATTCTACGTTTACTTGGAGTAACATACTTAATAAAATACCTGGATGTGGAGTGCAAAATTAGACTATCTCCGTACAGAGTTGCCACACAGTGTACCTAAAATGTCGTTGAACAACATTTTACCACTTACATTTCCCTTCTTAATTAAAATTTATTGTGTTCTTAGTTGTTGAAAACCCCGTAATTTTTTTTTCGTATCGATACAGAGATGAGAAGAAATCTCCCCTATAGTTAAATAAAACTTTATTTTGAATGATATTATTGTAAAAAAAATTCCTTGATTTTCCTTTCCACAGTATGTTATTAAAACATTGTTATTGTGACGATTTAAAACAATTAAATCGTTAAAACTAAACACAAAATATAAGTTATGATGTTTTACATTTTTTTTTACTATAAAAGTCTCGAAAAATATTTTTCTTTAACAACGTTGGAGGCCTTCGAACTCGTCTTTATACTATACGTACTCTTTTTTTTTTTTTTTTTCAGTACTATTTCTGAATTGGCTCGAATATGTCTTCGATTAGTAGATATGCATATTTGATTATTCAATGTGACTATATTCGCAAAGGAAAATTTCTTTTGAACACGCTGCAATGCAGCCGTCTTTACATGTACGTGAAGCAGTAGCCCGCAACATGAATTATTATGGCCCGGTAGTTTTTCGCGAAAAGATTTTTGCAGCACTTTGTTTCAGTGCCTTACGTACGCACCTGCATGGTCAGTGATTGGATGCCGTAACACCCTGCGTGTGGAGGTAAAACCCGCAAATCACAGATGTGATGTGTCACAGTTAGCCATGTACTGATTGGCACAGTCAAATGAATAACGAATCTGCACAAAAACACTCTGTCAATAATCATGAAGTTGAGCTGCAGGTGTACACGTAAGACACTGAAACATAGTGGGGCAAAAATCTTTTCGCGAAAACTACCGGGCGGCCCTATGAATTATCATTGATAATTCCTTTTCATTTCATTATGTGCGTTTGTTTTCGCAGTGTATAAGAACGAAAAACATCGTTATACTTTTGTAATGCCATCATGGGCAAACTGGCTGAGCTAATTTGTGATGTACTGTACAAGGAAAATATATTCCCACACTGTAAAAATACTTCCTAAATAGTACTGGAAGTTTTTAACCCATACACAATAGAGATCAATTTCCATTCTACAGTTTGTAAATAAATAATGGGTCAGTATTGCCATCATACAACTACAGTAACGTCAGTATTAATTAGACTTTACTAGAAGTACTTAGGAACGCTACTATCGATGTATGGGAAACTATTTTGCACATAAAGGTGGATTCACAATGCCCCGACGAGATCGACACAACAGCTCCGACACAATAGTCCTTTAAGCAAGCCAGCCACGAGGATTCTTGTAGCGTTCACAATGCTCCGACATGCGGTTCGTCGTGGTATGGCCTTCGACAGTACCAAAGGGTAGAAGCCACCGTATTATATTGAATGTACTATTTCAGTCAGCTGTTTCATGAAAGCACAAGTAAATTTGTAACAAATTTTTTCGCGAAATAAAAGGCAACTCAAACATAATGCATAATGTGCTACGCTGAAATGAAATTACTTTTAGAAAAAAATTGTCATTTATTATGTATTCGCAAACTACCTAGTTACTTGTTTATAATCAAGGAATGTGAATTTGGCCCGAACATTAACTGAAGTCAAGGTACAATAGGTGAAGTTTATCGGTTTTCGAAGTGTTCTTTATGCAAATAATTTTTATAGAAGTCAAATATACCAAGTATTTCAGTTACAAGTATTTTTTTTTGTAATGTTCCTTTCCCTTTCGATATGGCGAAAATTACAGACAGAATCTAGTATCGTCGGACTGTCGGGACAGTAATTTTGTAGGATTGATGCTTGCTTTTTTTGGTTGCTACTCAGATTTTGTTGTATCAGGGCTGTTGCGTCGGGCTCGTCGGGGCATTGTGAATCCACCTTCAGCGTAATAAATGTACAGATAATTTTCAGAGAGCAAGTAACATCTACAAAACTAACACTGATTCGTTGAAAAAAAAAAAAACATTTTTTCCCTCTTGGACACCCTTACTGGAGTATGTATACAAAGATAATGCCCGTATTTTTGTACGATATAATAACTGTGGCTTAAAATTACGTAATATAACTATTCCGGAACTTCAGCGTATCAGTTTTTAATATCACTTTCGAAAAGGGCTTCACTGTGCCATTGGCTTGCTGGATTTGTGTTCCCGTGTCGTAGTGGGTGCATCCCATCCCCCCCCCCAAAAAAAAAAATTTCGCCACATTCGATTCAGGGCCTACCATCTCCCCCTCCCCCCATTTCCGGGTAAGTACCGTTGGAATTCCTAATGGCGGGTGTCCGACCATTACGTAAATACATCTAGTATCAAGTAATATGCGCGGATGGCAAAATGCATATCAGTATATTATAGCGGGCCCTGCTGTATAATCTGGGAGCGTGCATTTTCATAACTCGTGTTTGACGACGAATGTTTACCACCCTGGTTTGCCGGTCGCCCACTTTGAGTTGCAAATTGTATCAGCGGTCACGAGGGATTAGCGGGATAAGAGGAGACTGGGGGGAGGGGTTGACCGCAAATCAATGGACCTACGCCACAAGTAACCCAGCCACCAGTTCAGCTGGAAGTGACCACAGCGTGCGGTCAGCGCAGCGCAGCGCAGCCATTAATATGCATGGCCCGTAGGGGGTCCGCTGCGCCGCGCCGCACCGCCATGGTGTTTTTTCACTAATGGTCAACTGCTTCGACCCAACCCCCTTCCTCTATATACCCTCTTAAGAGCGCGTGGTAGATAAATAAACGCCGAAAACATCAATTAAATTCTACTCTTTTTTCGAAACCAATACTCAATGACAATCCTAGATAAATGCACGAGGTCAGAGATTGTGACTCAGAAGTTCGTAACACTGGAAACTATTTTGTTTTAAACGTTGGCAAAAACTATTTTCTAAAATTACTATTGTTTATTTTTCGTAAATTGGCTTCAGGAAACCTAGCGTTGAATTATGTACCACGCACTCTTAAGGTACCTCCCTACGTGGGCTTTAAGTGCGTTGCAGCGAGTTACAACAATTATTATTTTGACGAAGCAATTTAACGCACATATATTTGTATGTATACACTAAAAGAACACACATTCCGTACTTTGTCGCTATAGTTTTAAAAATTCTAAATGTTTATTATATACGTCATTTTCTGGCCCCTCAAAATGGCCAAAAATGGGTTTTCTAGACTGTCTTATCTGGAAGAATATCAACCGGATTGAAAAGTACAGCTATAGAAACAAGCGTTAGACATTGAACTACGCTGCCTACAAATAAAATATTTTTGGTCGCCGCTTACAGTCCCATAGTAAAAAGGATAATAGTAAAGCACTGCATGCCAGATGAGTGGCTTGCGCGGAGAGGCGATAATACATTACATACGTCGATCAAAGGTAACCTTACCGCTCCTGCCTCACACACACACACACAAACACAGTCTGTCTAGGCCCAGGGGCGTCATTTGGGGCTACAGGGGGGGGGGGGGCAAATGCCCAACCCCTGGATTTGGAATTTTTGTGTATAAATATATTTTTGTATTTTTAAATGTAAATAATGCTAACTTAAGGACATAAAACTGAAGTTTTATTATTAAAGTATCTAATTTATACATGCTTAATTAATAAAAAAGATGTAACAAGGTCACTGTCGTCAGAAAACAAAATATTGCCCACCCCAAGAAAAACCTTAAATGACGCCCCTGTCTAGGCCGGTCCCTTAAGGACGCGGTTCACCTCAGTATTCAACGTCTTTTATTATTTTATATTTGTTCAAAATATAATTTTCTTATTTTATACGTAAACTGTGATTAAATCTTCCTCTTAGTAAATTTATGTATCTCTCATATTTTTTGCGTAATGAGCCGTAAACGTCAAAATTTGCACTTTACGGTTTTATGTACGCCACTAAAACCAACTGACGTGTCAAACCGAAAAAATTCACAGTGTATAACAATGTTGTAGGCTATAACTTGACACATATAAAAAAATACATTATTGTACTTAACAAAAAATGCTGAATTTTAACATTAAAATTTAGAAATTTCAACATTTTTTCATAAATACAAAAATACATATTTTTGTATTTATATATGTCAAGTCATAGTCTACAATATTGTTATACACTGTGAATTTCTATGGTTTGGTATGTCAGTTGGTTTTAGTGGCGTACAAAAAAACCGTAAAGTGCAAATTTTGACATTTACGACTCATTACGCAAGGACTATGAGAGATACACAAATTTCCTAAGACGAAAATTTAATCACACTTTATGTCTAAAATAAGAAAAAAATTTCTTGTAGAAATATAAAAATAAAAAGACGTTTAAAACTGGGGTGAAACGCGCCCTTAAGGAGCTTCCCTGGATAGGCTGATTTTGTGTGAGGAAGGAGCAGTAAGAGCGTAATTGACCGACGTATATAATGCCTCATCGACTCTCCACGCAAGCCACTCGTCTGGCGAGCAATGCTGTACTGTTATCCTGTTTCCTGTGGGACTTTGAGCGGTGACCATTTTTATGTTATTTGTTGCCAACATTGTTCAAAGTCTAACGCTTGTTTCTAGAGTTAGAGTCATGTGGTTCGAATCCGGTTGTAATTTTTCCAGATACGGCCGTCTGGAAAAGCAATTTTTGACAAATTTGAGGGGCCCGAAAATGGTGTTTCTAATAAAACGTGCCGAATTTTTAAAACTATAGAGACGTAGTGTGGAACGTGTGTTCATTTAGTAGATATACAATTATAATGCGCGTCAAATAGTTTCGTCAAGAAAAGAATAATCGTAACTCACTGCAACGCATTTTAAGCTCAGATAGGGAGGCCCCTTAAGTGGGTTCAGCACCTGCCATCGTCTAATTATTTAATTTTCGCTGTAAGTTCCATAAAATGAGATTTATTAAAATGACCTGTTTAATACGGAAAATATATTACCTTCTTAAGCGTTACCAAATTATCGCACCTTCACTACCTTCCTTAGTTTTTGACTATAGTGACCTTCAGAACAAAGAAAATCCTTTTATATTCACAGATGGTCAAAAGTATAGTATAAGCAATAGTAGTCGAGCAATGCCAACTGTATACAATGCTTGAAACTATTTCCTCTGCCTTGTCGAACCATAAAACATTATAGAAAATTTGTAGGTCAAATTAAATGCAGAATGTTCATTATTCCAGCATGCTGATCCCCTTTAAGGAATGTCCTTACAAAAATGAGACCTAGCCGGTGTAATCGATTAGGCGCCGATCTACGATGCGAGAGGTTCTGGGTTCGAATCCTGGCTCGGGTATGTATGTTGCAATGTCTCTTCACCCTAATTCACCCCATCGGCTTTTAAGACCTCGTCATAAATGAGCCGTACAAAACTCTCACATCACATAGCAGAGACCTGAGCTAGCGGACGTACTCTCCTAATGACAACTGGGCGTCTTATCGTCTGAGAAGACACACTGAGAATGGAAACCCGAGGATAATATTGACCAGAGGTGGAGTATCTGTGAGTGTAGGAGAGAAAAAGAGATGAAAATACCAAAAGACGCTTCGCTTTCAGTCGGTTTTCTCAAAAATAAATAAGATACTAAAGGTTTTTTGTCAGAAATGTTTTAACAAAGGATGCATCTAAGTTGCTGTAAGTATCCAATTTATTTAACAGAAGAATAAGTATTACCAATAAATACAAAATGGCGTTATATTACAGTATCGCGCTGAAATCCTTAGTTATTATAGCAGTATTTATATTTTAGTACAAAAACTTCGACTCTGGTCACTAAGAAACGATTTCTGTCATTGCTGAAAATATAACAAAATACTGTGAAAGGTATATTATTTTCGAAAAATTATAATAAACAAAGCATTGTGAAATACAGCTATTGCATCGAATAGGGAGGCTTAGCAATATAAGTCAGCACCACACTGGATGTTGTGCGTTTTCTTTCGCTGTCCTGTCAAATACCTTATATTACATATGATATTTGGTTCTGTTTAATAGCTTGTAGTTTGGAGTCTACCATGTTCTCTGTGGCGATAATTTCTTGTTGAAAACAAAATGTTACCATATATCTAGTGGCAATATCAGGCTATGCGACTAAACCATAAGCCGTGATACTTCAAGTAAATATTAAAACAATAATTACAACTGGTAAATAATATTCAACAGATTTATATATATAATATATGGCTGCTGCACACACACATTTAAAGACTACTTAGAAATTATTTCCTGCGACTTCAACCGTGTGATTCTTAATTGAAAGTCTTTTTGAATCGGGAAGATGTTCACTCAAAAACAGTAAGCAAAAATATGTATTTCTATTTTAAATGCCAGACCAAATACTAATTTTTTTTCCAATAAATAAAAAAATTATTAGACATAAAATTTACATAATAACATTTGACGGTACAGTTGTTAAATGAATAGGCCTAATATAAATACTATAATTACATTAGAAGTAAAAAAAATATCCAAAAATTAATTTTCTAAACAATTTTTTAAACAAAAATTTTGTAAATTCTAAACGGTGTAGTGTGTTGTTAATGGCCGTTTCAGGAACATTTTGTAAAGCAAGTTTTTTTCAGTAAATTGTTGGGTACCCCGTTTTGATCGTGCCGCTTTTTACCCCATTACACTATTTTCCCCCCCCCCCTTTTTTTTGCCGCTTTTTGGCACCCCTATAAATGAATAAAGAAATAAATTATACCTACACACATCTACCTATTACAGGCTCCTTTCTTAATGTAATTCCTTATTATGAACGTTCACTCCATTATAAACATATTCATATATGTATGCATTCTACGTTCACTCAATAGATAAGTTAATATCCCGCGTCACTTATTATGATGTATTTTTCTTAATTTCTCCCTTATTAAAACCTTAGCAGAATTTAACCAAAAATATGTTAATAAGGACGAAGCTAATTACTTTACCTTTCAATAGATACATTGTATTCGAAAAATTAAAGCGTAACTGTAAAAAAATCAAGTATTTAAATTTTAAAATAGATATCCTCTCTTACCAAATAATAAACACTAAATTACTCCCAGTGCCGAGTTCATCCAATATTACTCACCGAACAGTAAAACGTAATGTTTCTTTAAAGAAATATCGCCAGTCATTCTTCACATCCTTCATTTATTAAACGAAAATTAATATTATTTACATAAGAGGTGACGCAGCCTCATGAATTTTCTAACCAGCTTGTATGTAATTATTTTACAAGGAATAGATACTTTTGTGTAACGGTATGTTCAAGTGATTTTACGGTAAGATGAAACATTCCAGTTCTCTTTACCAACTTACTCTAGCTATAAATAAGAACGGAAAAATATCTTAAACAATAAGAACAGTAGACTTAGTCAACTGAACCTTATAATTTTCTTTGGAGCAAAAAAAACTGAAGGGAAAATGACATTGAAGTTGGGTAGATATTTTTGTTCGTTATCATGTCAGATGTTTGTCGATAGCGAGTCGGTTACGTGCCCCGACTTCATCAGTGCTAGGCACGTCTTCAGGTCGTAAAACGGCAGAACGGCAGGCAGAGACGAAATCTAATTCGATATTTCTAGCAAATGCCATGTCAACAAACTTTACCGACAAAACCGTTGGACGTGGTTGTGCCAATTTTCATTTTTACATAATATTTTATTGGCTGTCTTAAATTTCAAAATGGGAGCATTTTTTTAACCTGCCTTCGTTGGCGGTTACAGACGTTCTTTTTTCCCGGAGAGGTTTCAATATACCTCACTTATTTCACTGTGAAATTTTACTATACACATTACTTATACGGTAGGTTTTCTAGCACTAAACCTCAGACTTCTTCGGATTTTCCATCTCAGAGTATTTTGTTACCAAAATAAGCCAAAATGATTAATCTTAAAAAAAATCAAGGCATAACCTTAAGGCAACCGCCTACCTCACGTTTCAAATGCGCTGTAGTCTGTTCGTAAACAGGTATTTTTCTACTAAAATATTCCACGTGTGCCCATTGTGCTTACATACGAAAAGAAAACGCACTTTAGATACGGTCGGAACCTCATTGTTAGGACACTATGCTCATTAAACACACTGTTTATAAGCCCTCCAACATGGATAAAAACGACCTTTTCACAGTGCCATACTTCAAAATGTACTAACCGGATGTGTGTGAAAACCAGATTGCGATGTGCACTGAACTTCGCTACAGACTTTCCACAAATAAAATTATATGGTCACCGCTTAATGTTCCATAATAAAAACAGTTCGACGGGAACCTTGCACGCCATAGTTCAGAGCTTGGATCGTTAAGAGGAGACCTTCGCGGTATCAAATTTTCTACCTTTGACGCGTGGGAACAGCGTAGCGATAAGAGCCAGTGTCCCACGCTTGACGAGAAGCATATCGCCTCTATTCGCAGCGCGCCAAACTGGCGTGCAAGGTTTCCGTTGTAGTCTTTTTACTATGGGACTTTAAGCGGTGACCCCAATATTTTATTTTTGAATAGTGTGAAGTAAAGACTAACGCATACTTCTCGTTTTGAACTTTACGAATTCAGGTAATATTTTCGGAGTTACAACAGTCTAAAAACCCGTTTTTAGCTATTTTGAGAGGCCCGAATATCATGTTTCTAACGAGCATGCTGCATTTTTGAAAAAATATAAGCATGGTTTCAAGTGTGTGTTCTTTTCGTAGGTAAACATAATATGAATAAGTTAAGCGGTTTCGCGTAAAAATGTATGCGCGTGACACGCTGCAACGCCGTCCATTCGCCAGTCGAGGACTTCTCTTAAGGGTGTTCAAGTGCGATAAAAACAAAAATTTTATATTTTTATGAAATAATGCTAGTTTTGTAGATGATACTCGTGAGTACAGACTCCTCTTACGAAACAATTTCAGCTCGCATAGTTTTCTCATAACGGTGCATCAAAGTCAAAATTTGTATGCTCTGCTGCCATGCAAATAGTGAAAACCAATTGACTTACTTAAATGAAATTATTCACGGTTAACTAACATTCTGTGAGCTACGCAACAAAGCATTTAGAAGCCCACACATAATATTTTTAATTAAAAAAAAATTGCAAAAGTACAAGAAAAAAGTTGAATACTCAGCAATTTTTTTAAATACAAAAATAGTTAACTAGAAATTTTTAAAATACTTTGTTATATAGCCCATGGCATGTTATTGTGCTGTGAATTATTTCATTTTAGTAAGTCAAGTGGATTTTACTATTTGCATGGTAGCGTAACACACAAATTTACATTTTGACACGCCGTTATGAGAAAACTATGAGAGAAAAAATTGTTTCGTAAGAGTAAACTATACTCGTAAGTATCGTATAAAGAACTAGCATGAGTTCATACAATTATAAAATTATGAATTTATCGCACTTGAACACCCTTAAGGCGACGCGGAATTTGATGCGCCCTTCAAGGTCGCCCTTATGTATCCGTAATTTCTGAGCCTCTAACGCACAGGTAGGCAGCGCCCTTAAGGCTATTTCTACTGCTTTCACGATACTAATTCTTTCTTCATTCCTGGATGAGAACATATATCTAAAAACTGTTGCATAGTTTTGTTAAAAAATTATTTTCAATATATTGTCTAATTTTATGTAGGCAAAACAGTTATACAGGTCTGACTAATTAGTTCATTTCATGTCCTTACTTACACACTTAGCTGAAACAATTGTATATTTTCTCTAGAAAAAAATTAGTTACACAGTATACACTGTGTTTTACAAAACAAAACTGTGTACCAGTTTGAGTGATATCAACTCTAGTTTAGGAATAAAAAAAAATAGTTATCGTTAAATCAGTAGAAATGATGGATCAACGCTAGAGATGATAGTATATCGCGAAAATTATTTAGGCAATATACCCTTGAAGACGTTGCAGTGTATTGTGACGTGTATGATTGGGTGTTGTAAGTCTAACCAAATGTAGCTGTCAACTGACCAACAACATGTATCAAATATTACAATGGCGGGATTTTATTGGTTCAGTCAAATAGGGTAACTGTTCCACGTACAAGCGAAGTCCAGCAAACATTTTAATAAGCCGGAAGTATAACGTATACTGTATTATTGTGGACATACGTCATAGCAATATTATGTCGTCCCAGAAATCTTGGAATGAGACGAAGAAAAAACTAACAACGTTCTGTTCGTGTGGTTTATGGGACTACAGCCAAATTAGGCGTGTTTTGTATTTTATTTAGTTTTTGATTGTTTGTTATTTTCTTAGTCTAATTATAAGATTTCTGGGACGACATAATACTAATGGCGTATGTCCACAATTGTAAATTAGTCTGTCCTATTGCAAGAAACATTAAAAAACATTATGCTGAAAGTATGTTGAAACCCAGCAAACAGTAAAATTTTCCCGAGAAATCGCATCATCTCTAATCATGGCCGTAAATACTCGCTCACCACACCTGTGGAACATTGCAGCGAGTGGAAGGCAGCTGATACGAAATGCACAGGCCGGTACTGGTGCTATCTGCTCGCGTCGACTTCTTCCGCTATTCCTCGCCGGTATTGTCTGGCAGTCGTAGGAAGTGACGCTATCCCCCCTTCCTCCTTCAGCACCCACACACCCTGTCTGGCCCGCTAGAAGGGCTGATCCTCCCCCTTCCCCCCTCTGGTACAAGCTATCAGGAACACCGGCGCCGTCTAATTCACACACCCCCGCCTCCTGCCATCGTAACTAAGGCGAGAGCCGTGCGCCAGGCCTATGGACTAGTTTACGGCTCAAGTACTCAGAACTTAAAGAGGACATGCTAGGCCTACGTAATTCAGTGCTAAAAGCCTCAGTTTGAGGGCGTTCCAGAGTGAATAAATGCATTATTTTGTATTTGCATGAAACAGTGTTAGGATTGGAAACGTTACTTAGGAGTACATCATCCTCTTACAAAAATAATTTATCTCAGCCAGTTTTCCCGTTACGGCATTTCATAGTCAAAAATGTCATGTTATTACTCCGTACACCCCCTGAAAATGAATCAACATAATGAAACGAAATAATTCTCAGTGAAAGTACTGGCCACTGGCTAAGGCTTTAGGCATATAAAATGCCATTCAGAAAATTTTATTTATTTTTTTAAAAATTGATGAAATTTGGAAATTATTTTGCTAACTTTAGAATTTTTATTTAAATACAAAAACATTTTGTATTGGGTTTTCATATACTTAAAGCCCTAGCCCGTGACATATACTTTCACCGTGAATTTTTTCGTTTCATTATGTTGGTTAGTTTTCAGGGGGTGTATGAACTAAAAACATGCAAATTTTGACTTTGAAATGCCATTACGGGAAAATTGGCTGAGCTAATTTATTTTGTAAGCGGATAGCAGTATCCTAAGTAACTTCCGCAAAACTAACACCGTTTCATACAAATGTAAAATGAATTTTTTTCCCTCAGGAATACCCTTAAATTAGTAGTGTTACATGCTGTGTGTGAGGGCCGGGTGGTTGGAAGCTGTGTCGCAACACCGTGTGGACTGGCCCATGATTCACGAGCTGGGTGGCTACGTGATGGAAGTCACGCCAAAACTACGTCATAGATACCTGTCCCAACTGCGCTTTTACCCTACGAGGCGGCCTACGAGACTCAAGTCACGTCCGAAACATGATGTAATGTCTATTTTTAGACCCCTGTAATGCAGTTATTCCCCTACTGTTTCGCCGAATATATAAGGGCTGAATCGACAAATTCGAGGAGAGTTAGCTATTTGTCGTGCCAGAGGAAGGTACTATGCTTGTGGAGAGAGACTGGTGAAGACATCTTGGTGACGTCTGAGTCTACTGTGAGGCGGCAGGCAGCTACCTTCGGAGCCGTGTTGGGCGAAACAAGAGGTCTGCTGCGACTGGCTGACGAGCGAAGAGGATGTGCGCGACGGGTGTCGAACCGAAGACCTCAAGAGTGAAGACAGCGGTGCACTTGGGGTGCTGCGCAGCACACGGCGATTCATCACCACTGCGGACTATTAAGGGCGCGGTATACCGCAATTTTCGTCACCGTTTTTTTTTTTTTTAATTTTTATTTGCACCAGATATTATTTCTTATTTTAGACACAAAATGTGACTAAATTTGGCTCTTATGAAATTATTTTATCTCTCACAGTTTTCGCGTAATGGTTTGTTAAAGTAATATTTTGCATGTTTCCGTTTTAACGACCACACTAAAACCAACTGATATACCAAACTCAAAAAAATCACAGTGGATAAAGACATTACAGGCTACAATGACATGCTCATAAAATTAAAGAATAAAACTTATTTGTATTTAAAACTAATTATGAAACTGAAAATAAAAATGTTATAAATTCAATATTTTTTTAAATACAAATAATTGTTATCATTTATTTTTATGAGCATGATATTATAGCCTGCAATGTCTTTATCCACTGTGATTTATTTTAGTTTGGAATATCAGTTGGTTTTAGCGTAGTCCTTAAAACGGAAACATGCAAAATATGACTTTAACAAGCCATTACGCGAAAACTATGAAAGATAAAAAAATTTCCTAAGATCTAAATTTAGTCACATTTTGTGTCTAAATTAAGAAAAAAAATATTTGGTACAAATAAAAATAAAAAAAAATGGTGATGAAAAATGCGGTTACCGCGCCCTTAAGGTTGTACACTGTCCCTGTTTGAGAGACTGTTGATTGGACATATGACTCAATTTTATAGTGATTTGTAGTGTTTAATTAATTGACGGTAGACATTTTTTATGCTTTAATTGTCAAAGTTAATTAACGTGTCTGTGACACAGTTGTAATTTTGTGCATAACTAAAATTGTGTTGTGAAAGTTATAGTTGATTGCTGTTTGGTGTTTTTGTATGCCTTGTGAGCTAGTAAATCAATAACTTAATTCAATTATTTTATTTCTAATTATAAGACCTCTATCCCAAAAAAACTCATGGAAATTGCCCACGTCAAAAATTTTTGCCTGAACTTGTAAAAGTACGTTTATCGATGCCAACTAGAAAATAAAAAAAAATCGTTAACCTTACGCAATAGATTTTACTAACTTTCTGAGCAAAAATCTTTCTCGCAAACATATTTTTGAAGAACAGTCGCTGACGGCGGAACCTCTTAAATTTAATTGCAGCGCAAGAAAGTAATTCTTGAGAGTTGCATCATTCTGGGTACACGTTTGCTCATAAAGTTGGCTGACATCATTATCTGAGGTTGATGTTTTGTTGTTTTTCCATACTTACTTTCAAAAACATGTGTGTGTGTGTGTGTGTGTGTATGTACACACACACACACACACATATATATATATTTATATATATATATATACATAGGTTTGCCATCTACACTCTCTTAGTATTCAAGTAGAGACAAGCAAAATTCGCGTTATTTTCAGACAGCGAACTAGACTCCAAATGATTATAGGCTCGTACGACGTCTTCCGCTGGCCGATATTGTCATGACTTGCCGCGGAGAATGCTTACACGGTAGAGATGCTATTCTCTGTAATGATGTAACACACGTAAATGACCACACATTAAATTTCGAGGCCAATTGAATCGCAGATTATGCTCTGTTAGGTGTAGGAAAGTGAATTGTGGTGCGCTTGCAATACATAATAGTTACGAATGCGGTCGTCGTTGAGAAAACAGACTGAACAGCTGATTTCGTTTGTTGTTCAGGATAAACTGAACATTGCTTACAATTTACTGTGTCTCCATCTTTACTATTTTAACTACTAAACGACAATGTAACTAAAAACTGTTGGGAACATTTCACAACTCTATAAACTCTACTTCTATGGCCCTAATAAGTAGAGTGTTTGTATTATTATAAACGTTGAGAAGTTTTCACCTTAAAGTAATCCACCTGTAGTAAAATGTGAACAATCCATCCATCAACTATCTATTACATGCGCCCTACACTTTTCGTTTAAAAAATTACAAGTATTTTTACAGGAACAATTATTTTACACTTTTCAGATCGCTTTTAAAACGTGAATAATTAAATTACATACTGTATTTAAATATTGTTTCCTGTTTACAATCTAGAGAAATTTAGAACATTAATAATTTATATACGCTATAAAAGGAATTTTGAAATTGGTTTTCCCCCCTTATATGGCGTTGTCAACCAGTTCTATGCTACGTTTAGAGTTTCAAATCTCTGGCTGATCGTTTCTGAAAATATTAATCTTACCGAACAGGCGAATAAATAGACAAGAAAGCAAGTTAACGAAAACGCGTTAAAACTGTAATTTAATTTTTCATAGCTTTACTTAGGTCGGGTACGTAACTTGGATGCGTCGTAAGACGACGTAGTAAAATACTGGACTCGCATTAGAAACATCTAGGGTTTTGTTCCCTGTCTGGGAAACGTAACCTCGACTTTCCATGGTTTACATATGTTACTCTACTCTTCGTTGCAGGTCATGATCGTCTTACTTTTCCTGTCAGCCGTACTTGTTTAATCTCTAATAACCTTGAATGTCTACATAGAATCTTTGAAGTTTAATACGATGAAGTGACCTACCAATTAAAGTCGGTTCTGAATGGTTTCTGTATTCACGTTTAGAATATCACGACCATCAGAAACTGTTATGTTAAATAACACTACAAAATTCAAAATGAGAACGAATAGTACGGAAAAAAAGGTCAGACGAAGTGAATCTACGATGGAACAATGTTGCACCAATGTGTTCAATCTTAACACAGCGAAAGGGTTTTCATATAGAAACTAGGTCTTAAAAAATTTCTTTAATATGGTCGCATCTAGTATTTACTTTAGAAGAAATTTTTTTCTGGGTTCTGGATGACTTGGAGCCAGAGTAAACGAGTAATTATTTTGCAGGCGAATTTTTTTATTTGTCTACACTTTTATTTTCAGACTTTTTTTCGCACTTATATTGTCTTTGTGAACAATATAGCTCTTGAAGTTGGTTTTATTAGCCTTTTAACCTCAACTATTGAGTATAATTTACGTAACTATAACAAATACACGTGTCCATATGTACGCTGATTTTTCTCAGACTGGAATATAACTTTCACTCGCACGAAAAACTATTTATGCCTTACACAGGTTTTAGTGTATTACGGAACACACGCCTTTTTTAAGGGCTTGTTCCCGAGTTTTTTTCAGACTGGTGCCAATAACTCAAATATTTTTTAATCAAAAGTTTTGAAAAAATTTTAGTCAATGTGCAATCACACGATGCGCAATATTGTGGACGCATTTTTTAAAATAATGTACCATTCGCCAGCAAAAAAAATAATAATTTCCTTCATTTTTGCTTATTTTCACGACGAAAAACGTGGTACTTTGGGTAATGAAATCTAAAAAAACAGTTCAGTATAATTCTAAAAAAAAATTCTGCTACAAATTATAACATATAAGTGTCAAAACTGTGCAGCGAAATTTTGATATGGGTATTAGGTAGCAATGAAAAATATTTTCGAAGTCACTGCAAAACTCCGTAACAAGGCCTTAAAAGAGATCGTACAATGCCTACCAACACGCAATTATTGTAAAATCACCAAAACATATACCATATTAACTACAACTGTTGGAGACGGCACAGTAGCATATCGACAAATAAAAAATAAATTACCCAGATAATCGCTTATTAGGCTAAACTTGGTATTTTATTTAAATCATTTTCTATACTTTGTTGTGACTGAATAAAACATTAAAATTGGAATACGCAAAATTAAACTTCTCTTGGCAATCTTGTGACGTTCAAAGCTGTCGTACATTTCGAAACGCTCTTTGATAATTGGGGGGGGGGGGGGGGGTTGGCAGAAAATATGGAAATTATCTTTCCATTTAATCAGCAGTCACCGAAGTAAAATATGACGAAGAGTAATAATATAAAAAACCATCGCTGTAATAAAAGAGTTATCAGTTATTTCTCGAAATTTAATAAAAGATCTCACAATATTTCATTCCATCATTTCTTCCCAGACGACTCGAGCTGTTGCATAACTTGCGCAGATGCGAATGACACCAACACATCAGCGGGGAAATAGAGTTATTTTCGTTCACGATTTCATCGGATAGATTGATTTCGTGGACATAACTGAAATGCCTTGCAACTCAAACTTTCAGCACCTACTATTACCTCTAAAAGCGAATCACAAAGATGTCAGCGGTGATACAATAAAAATGGAATTTTCATCAAAACCAGTCACACAATGTCTGTTATCTTGAACTTGAGTTTTTGGTTTTGTGTTTTACCACACTCGAAACTAATACAAATAGTGCAGTTCCTTTTCGAGAAATAAGTATGTACCGAAATCTCTGTAACTTAACAACGTCTACCAAGAAAAGGAGATACGATTCATTTCCCAAAAGAATGAGTAAACATTAAATTTAAAAATCTCTCGACTGTAAGTTGGTGAGGAGTTAGGTATCCTGCAGATTCCAGATGGTGCTGTAGAGTCAGGTCAAGGTGACTATGTTATTGTAATATCATTGAAGTCACTGATACTACATTTATAATATGTCAGACCAGTAGAAGTTGCTCGCATCCATTCAGTAACTACAAAAGAGCTGATGATCTCCAAACGGCTGAACATGTTTTCTTGAACTATAGCTAAGAACACTCCCAATCAAACTACCTTTAAAAAATTGGTTTATCCGTTTAGGAGCTACTATGCCACAGACAGACACATAAATACACATGGTAATCTTAAAACATCCCTCTGTTTACGTTGGGGGCTAAATTAAGCGCCAGTATTTGTCATTTTCTTAAATATTTTTAAAAATTAAAGCGAAGTAGTTTTGTGGAAAATATAAATGCGTTCCACAAACTATCGTACCTAAAAATTAGTATGATCTAACTATTTCATGACAAAAAAAATTTAATTAAACCGTAACCTTTTATAATTTAAACCAACAATGAAATATATTCCAATAAAGTACTATACTGTCCATTGCTAAAGAGAAATGTTTATTGTAAAAAACTTACCTATTTGATACTTAATCAGTTTTCTAAACAAAATGAAAGCAATGCCGAGTAATTGGGAAAATCGGCCTCTCTGTTCATATTTAATTTAAAAAAAAAAAACAGGTAAATTTGCAACCATACAATTTTCCTTGGGTTTTAATAAAAAAAAATATATATGATTATTCTTAATTAAACCGAAATATGTCGAAAACATATACGAGATATAACCTAAAGTAGTTATTAAGGGGCGGTACGCATCCTTAAAGTAACAAGTTTGATAATGCTTTTGTGAACGTTAGGAAGAAAATACATGGTACAAAATATCACTTTTTGTAATACATTCTGTGAACATTAATACCGCACCAACGGCGGTTTTAAGACTAGTAAAGCTATTACACGTCTGCAATTTATACGATTATGATAGCATTTTTATTATTAATATGTTGTAAAATTGGTATTACTTTTCAATTGTCACTCGGTGAATCTATGAAAACTGACACGACATACAGTGCCTAAATACCCACAAAACATAGGTGTATAGCATTGCGCCCGTGTGGTAGGCAACCCGCATTGCGTACGTTACACAGGTTGCATAGCGGTAGGTGGTATTAATCAACTTGTGAAAAGACTGCAGAATTAATTTCAAAGAAAATTATTGCCCTAGGAGTGTCAAACAAAGGCAACCATTTTTGTTGCAGTCAAACATTTATTTCTTAATTTATCAAAAAATTTTGATTAAAATGAACAGTTGACTTAATGTCTTGTTTTATTGTTTGTAATCCACTTTCTGAATTCCTTATAGAATTGATCATGTTTCCTTTTATTCACCAGATGTCTGTTTGTCTGCATGCATTGTCTGATTTTCTGTGGCACAAACCTTCTGCTCCAGCGGCATGTGTCCAAAATACTTCTTTGATTTGTAACATTCCCAAATTAAATTTTAGTGTTGGTGTTAGCAGGGCCATCGACCTGAGCGCACAAAACTTTGTTACCCTGAGCATAACTTCGAGTTACGCCACGTGACCAAACACAATATAGCGAGGCCGACAACCCGAGACCATGTCGTCGGCTGCCGCATCGAAGCGTAGCCAATAAATACTCGCCGTGGATATGCAGCGCTGACGTCATTATGTAGCCACTGGCAACTCATTACCCGGGGCCGTAAATTTTGACAAACCCCGCCCCAGTCTGACTGAAGCAAGCCCTAGTAACTCGTACAGCCGCAGACTAATCCAACCGAAGATTTCCGAAATTGAGGTAGCAGGGAAAAGTAAACGCTTTACGAAATAATAACGCACCAGAATTATGTATATCGTCACATAATTGGCAAAAGGGCGAATGTTACACAATCGTAGATTTACAACAGGAGAAAAAAACTGATGAAGAAATGTGGTACAGGCAAAAAAAGCATTAATACCAGTTTGTTTGTTATGTATGTATGAATTGAACCGAATTAAATAAAGGTATTAATTTATATTACTTTTTTTAAGTACGGGATGTGGGACATTAGTCTTTTTGCCACATTATCTGCCATTTTTTTTAATATTCGTCCTTTCGCAGTCAATATAAAATTAATTCGCCTTTTTGCCACACATTAAAAAATACATTATCCCATATTTTTGTTTGTCTACTTTATGAGCATTCGATGTTCTAAGGTTTTTATTTTCATGTCGTGGAACATTTTTTTATACGTTTTAAATATAACATTGTGAATATTTATTGAAAGTTAAGACCTTTCCCAATTTTAATAAGATATTTACAATTCTAAGCTCTGCAGTTTTGCTATTGCAAATCATGGCAACATTTGAGCTACAAAATGAAAGAGTCTCAGAACTTTGTATTTTATTTTCAAAACTATGTAATTTTACAGATGTGAAATAAAGTCTGCCTCCCTACAGCCACATTTTGAGCTACAAAATTAAAGATCCTTAGAACTTTCAAGTAGATTTTAACCTTATATAACTGCCGTTTAATACATTTGGAATACACAAACATTTTAAGCTACAAAATCGGGAGTTCACAAAACTTTCAACTAAATATTCAGACTTCAAACCTCTGCAGCTTAAAAAAAAGCTAAATACTCTACACAAACATCTTAAACTACCAAATCAATAAGAATTACTTACACTTCAGGACTTTGCACTTTTATAAATCTAAAATACTGTGTACAAACATTTTTGACTACCAAACCAATCAGAATAACTTTTACACTTCGAAACCTAGGATTTTTATGGATGTTTGTCCTTTTACCAGAATGAATCTGTTACATTATACCCAAGTAAGGGAGAGTTTTTCGTATATAGCACAGTGCCTAAAAACACACACAATTATCCTTTTGCCAGAACGTGTATTGAAGTCTGAATAATTTTACGAACACAATAACTCAAAATCATAAGATATGTGACATTCGCACTTTAGCCAATCAGGTGACAGTATGTAATAACGCCTAGTTGGCTCAGTAGTGGCAACTCCACGTAGCTCAGCTGGTTGAGCGGCTGACTTTCATGCGAGGGCTTCTGGGTTCGAGTCCCAGGTCAGGCTGGGAGTAAAATTTGTTTTTTGTCAGTTTGAGTCATTTCATTTGTCAGAGTCAATAAAACTGTCACAACTGGGGAATAGTCTAATAATAAAGTTGTAAAAGGGAGGGGGGGGGATTTTTGCCTCGTTGGCAAAGTTGAGACCTAGCCAAGGAGCCTAATATTAAAAAAAGTAGTTTGAGTTCCTGACCGGTAGGGTAAGGGTCCTGGGTTCGAATCCTGTCCGGGGAGGTAAATATTTAATGCATCCTCCCCGGGTTAAGGACTGTGTGTTTTGTTTGTTCCGTAACTCCCATCACTGCAGGTAAACCACAGCATTAGTTAGCGTAAGACCTGGTCCATATCTCACTGCATATTAGCCTAATACAAGCTGCGCAACCAAACAGGATGCAGCTGCATCGTCATTGGCTGAGCTACAAGTAGGCACATTTCCTATACGAGATGTCACAGTCAGTCAGTCGGGTGGAGTTACTCAAATCTGTTCATGTGCCTGAAGACGGGAACAGATAACCAGTTCCCGAAACATAGCATCTGTTGTCGTCTTGAGAAGACTACGTCTGTTTTTTGTGTGTGTTGTGTCTTGCCTGTGTTCACATTCATCCATGTCTCTCGTTAATTGTGTTGCCGTCGTCGTTCATCCTTTTGGTGCCATTTTCGCACACCCCATTTTTGTTGGTTTTTTTAGTATTTTTTTTCCGTCTGTCTTTTGTTGTTTTTGTGTCATCCTTCTCCAGTCGAGTATATTCCACTTGGGAATTAATTCTGTGTTATTTTGAATCTGTTTTTGTCCTTGTGTCGTCATCAAGGATATTACTATATTCATTTCAGTAATTATCTGTATGTTTTAGGCCTGTAGACTACACCTTACTGGCTTTTCTTCATTTTTTTTATTGTGGTATTTTCCTCAATACGGCAACATTCTCCCGTAGTGGTGTATGTCCAATAAACGGTTATATTTATAGTAAAAACCCCCTGCAAGAATCGTTCAATGATTAAACCACAGCAGGATCACCCTCGGTAAATAGTCTCTGAGGCCGTCAACTAATTAATAAATGGACAATGCGTGGTAAGAAACGCGTGAAGTAATATGTATTTATTTTTGTCAGAACCATAAAAAAAAACTACACGAAACAGCAAGAATTACACTATGGTTAAAGTACAGAGCAAAAACCAAAATTGTGTTCAATTTTCCATTGTGATGTTGGATAATTTGTAGACCTTTTCCCTGCCAACGAAAATAAGATCCTCGTATCTTAAGGACCTCGCCTACAACGCGATTAAAATGTGTTGCATCGTGTTCGTAAATACGGTTTTTTACTTAAACTACTCCACTGTTGCAAGGGACTTTCATTAAAACTTTCGACCAATAAAAATATAGGTTCGCCACTGAAAGTGTCAGTCAGGCGAGTAATCTACGGTACCACTTCACGCCGTTTCATGGTCTTGCGGTAGAGGCGAAACCGCACCAGATGAGCCAGTCAACATCGCCCTTGGCGCCGTGCCTTGCTCACACAAAGACACGACCACCGGTGGGAGACTTAATGTCGAGTTATAAATATTTAATTATTCCGGAAAATTAAAGAATTATTTTACCGACTTTGCGAGACGATGATACCTTTGTAAACCAAATAGTTATGTTATGAAAGTTTTTGGCTGGCGCAAATCATAGAGGATTCATTTACGATTGGAAACTAACATTGAAAAACATTAGTTAAAATAACCGAATGTAAGCAGAATGAATTTTATGAAGTTTTTTAATAACAAGATCTGCAATATATTGATAAATAGTTTCGAACGCCGTTGTCAGCTTTGTCAGGAGGCCCTAAAGAACAAAAAAAGTCGTCTTGTTCCATTGCCTTAAAGTTTACAGTTTTTGAGGAAATGTACCTATTATATGTGACGCCTTGCAAGTAGGCAACACACGATACACAGGAGGTTCAAGCTCCCCCATTATTCAATGAAAGTGAAAGGCATCATAAAACATTATTTTACACAAATATGTCGTTATAAATTTTTCTTTACTTTTGATTATTTTAATTAATGTAGGTTTCTAATGTCAATTTTCAATAGCGAATTTCTCCCGTAAGATTTGCGCCAAATGAAAACTCGCACTATATAACGTTACCTCATTTTTGAAAGAGATCATCCCTAAATATTTGCAACTTACCTTCATGTACACCCTATATGCTCCCATGGGCTGCAGGATGCGTGTATGTTGGTGGCGTGGTACGGGTAAGTGTCGTGGCGAGTAAATCCGGCTAGCGGGTACGGCTGGAAGGTAACTTACTGCTACCGTGGGTCACGTGTTCTGTGGTAGCGCACGGGGTAAATGAATAGGACGCTTTATGGCGTGAGCTAACGGCGGAGTGAATGCACGGTCTCCTAATGACAGAGGCGTCGCGTATCCGGGGCATTAATGCACCGGCACAATGGCTGGGGCCATCACGAAACTGGCCCGCCAGATAAAAGGGGGTTGTTAATTCGCTGCTCTTCAGTTGTGCTGGCTCGTTCGCCGTTGCTCGCTGTCGATGGCCGTCGAAGAATTTAATAGCGAGAAGAGAGTCATGGAGAGTCTCGTAACAAGAATCACTGGGACCGATTCGTTACCTCGTCTGATGACGTCGCCGACGACGAGACGTAAATCCCAAGAAATATGTTTACATAAAACTACAAAACGGCGTTCTGCGCCGAAAAATTCGTAATTTAACAACTGTTACAAACACTGTCCAACTCTTGCACGTTAACTGTTATTTCCCGCAAATAAAATATTTTTCCGTTCCATAGTTGTTGTACAAGAGCATGTCAAAATAACTATTTGACTATTTTTGCTACTTTCCCAAAGTAAAAACTATTCGAATGATACGAATGAAATTATTTATAGCGAAAGCAAATGTATTACGCTACAGATTGAGAATTTTTTTTTATTTCACATAATCAATATACATGTGCTCAATGACATGTGAAAATTTAGGTTCAATCAAAATATTATTTTATGTACAAACAGTTTTTACGGGAAATTATAAATGTATCACTCTGTAGCTTAATACAGTTACTTTTACTATAAATTATTTCATTAGCATAGTCTGAATGTTTTTTTTCTTTAGGTAAGTAACGAAATAATCAAATCTCTACTTTGACGTGCGTTTATTCGAAAACTACTGAACGGAATAATATTTTAATTGTGGGAAATTACTATTAATACAGTGCGTTAGACTTGGCCAATGTTCAGTGCAATTATAAAATTGTGATATTTTTGGTGCAAAGCAGCTCTCGGAATTTTTACAAAAATTAAAAAATCCATAATTACAGATAGTGGAAAGTCGCAAGACTCTTTGTTCGATTTTATTTTCTAAAAAGTGTGCAGCTGCTTGCACCTTGTACGATTGTAGAATGGTTATGTAGTTGTTTTAAGACGAACCACAAATATTCACTAACGGCGCACTGTAGTTATCGCTGGCTCAGACAGATGGGGACACACCAATAACGACAGAAGAACGTCAAATATGGACACGTTGTGCTGAAGCCTAGTAAACGACCAACTTCATCCGCGGTAGATCATTGTCCCTACTCACTATAATTTCTAAAATTTTAAACTCAACATTACATTGTTGACACTACAGAAGTAAATATTTCGAAGGTTTTATGTGTATGAAAGTATTCTTCCAGGAATATTACACAAACCAGATTTCTTTCGATGGAATGATACTCAAAATCGGTGAACTCTAAAGTAATACAGTATATTTTAATATTGTTTACCCATTTAGAATTTTTTTACTAATTTGTTTTAGTGTCTTATGTGCACATCTGCAGTTCTGCTTCGTGGTAAGTGATCCGGAGTTGTAGCTCTCAGAGTCTGGGGTTCTACCAGCATATAACAGACGTTTGATGCATCAATATAATTATCATCATTGGCGCAGTCAAATATGCGGCGCCTCTGCACTAAGACATACAGCCAATAACCACGAAGCAAGTTGCAGAAGTGCACTTAAGGAATTGGAACAAGTTGTTGCATAATTCTTTTCAACAAAAGTCATAAATAGAGACATGCAAAATTCGCGTTATCATTTGGTAGCAGACTAAACTTCAATATCCTATACATAACAGAGCGTAATATGCGATTCAATTGGCCACGAACTTGTTTGTGTTGTCATTCACGTGTGTTACGTCTTTACAGAGATTGGCCTCTCTACCGTGTAAGCATTCTCCCCGACAAGTCACGACAATATCGGTCAGCGGGAGACGTCGAACAAGCCTATAGTCACTTGGAGTCTAGTCAGCTGTCGGAAAATAACGCGAATTTTGCATGTCTCTAGTCATAGATAGAGGTTCGTAAATTTCGCAGATACATTCCGGGTCAGGTTTAACGCCAATTATGTATACTTCGTTGTCATGTCTGTGACTTGCTGGCGGCTGTTACGAGAAGTCTTTGACTACTGCAAGCCAGTAGTAAATAAGGAAATAATGCGAAGTGCTATAGCTTGTTGCCTGCTTGTACGGTTATAAGCCAATAGATAATCGATTGTGGCCAGTGGGTGTATAGGACTGACAAGTATAGGCTGCTGCCAGATGAATCCGCGAAATTGACGTACCTCTAGTCATGGACTCTAGGCACAGCCCTAAGGAACGTTTAGAACAGGCAGCCCATTCCCCACAAGACCCAATGCGCAAATTCCCCACCCCCCAAAAAATCCTCCAAAAAACTCAAAAACAAATTTAATACGAGTTACACTTTAACACTGGAGATATATTTAGGCTACCATTGCGTAAAAACAATCGCAAACAAATACAGCTGCCCTGGTTTTTACTAGCATACTTTGTAGGTAATACCAAGATAGCACTTATACAATCATGAAAACATTTTTCGTTTATAATAAAACATTTCATTCTTGAAAATAATATCCCCCCCCCGGCCAATAAAATTATAAATGCGCAACTTGCGCAATGATCCCCCCCCCCTTTTTTGTTGACACCACTGAACTTTACTCAACACCAGAGTAGACGACCAGAAGACGTACGTAAGATTTTATTTCGGGAGGGGCTGAACCAGTTTGCTAAATATCAACGTAACGCAATTGCGCGGCGTGAAGTGTTCTAGAGCAAGCGGTGATTGGCAATGCCTGTACATAGTTCTCAATTGCCTGCAGAACCATTTGACTGGTAGAGACAGGTACACTTCACAACCAGTAGCGTGTAAGAGGCGAGGAACATATTCCCCAGTAACACACCTATATGCTCAAAGTGTATAGTCGGATCTACCTTGGAACACGACCACGACTCGCCACTGACGTAGGCCCTAACGAGTTGTACAGAACTTGTAGTAATACAAAATATGTTGCATAGAAAAAATTATTTACAGGGTACAATAACCATTAAACTATGCAAATAAATAAAAAGTAAATACTTCTTAATTTATAATAAAAATATATTGACTTTACAAATTAACACAGATACAACTTTTAGTTCCAGAAAATAAGCGATAATTAACAGAATTTATTCAGCCTACACTTCTAAATGTTCTACCATTATTTCAGTGTAAAATTATTTAACTGACACACCGAGTTAAAAGCGATGGGTCCGGGGGTAACCCCCGGAAAAATTTCCATTTTAAGGTGCAAAACGGTGTTATACAAGAAATTTTTGTACTTAAACAAAAAATATGCAGTATGCAGAAATAGTAATGGTTTTTAAATACGCTTTTCTTCGGTTAACAAATTTTCTACTGTACTTTTGTGAGCACTTGTAACATCTTAAGAACCCTGTGCAGCAGGTGATAGATGCCGTATCTGTGGTACGGAAACAGACGAGCGATAAGAGCTAGACGGGCTTATGTGTCAACAACCATATCGCCTTTATGTGCAGGCCGCGAAAACGGCTCGCTGTGTTTTGATCGTTGTCTTTTTCCTATGGATAGAGGCACGGGTATTTCGCGTATTAATCTGGCAACAGCCTAGACTTCTCACACCTATACACACATTGGCCAAAGTCAAATATCCATCGGCTTCTAACCGTAACACGTGTTATCACCACGACTTGTTTCCTTATTTATCACTGGCTTGGAGTCGTCAAAGATGTGTTAAAACATGTGTCGTCTATTCACAGAAGGAGTAATGAAGTATACATTATTGGTAGAGGTACGTCAATTTCGCGAATTCATTTGGCAGCAGCCTAGACTTGTCAGTCCTAAACACCCACTGGCCACAATCGATTATCTATTGGCTATAACCGTACAAGCAGGTAGCAAGCGATAATCCTTCGCATTATTTCCTTATTTACTACTGGCTTGCAGTAGTCAAACGCGTTTCGTAACAGCCGCCAGCAAGTCACAGACATGACAATGAAGTATACATAATTGGCGTTCAACCTGACCTGGAATGTATCTGCGAAATTAACGTACCTCTAATTATTGGCATTCAACCTGACCTAGAATCAATACGCGAACTAATCGTGACCCTACCTACGAGACTTTAAACTCTGACCCTACTTTTTTTACTCACGGAAAGTGCGTAGTTAAGTCCAGAGCATGCTTGACTGTTTTTATTTTTCTGGAATGTTTACGTCATAGCAGTCTGAAAAAGCCGAATTTAGCCATTTGAGGTGCACTGAATCAATGTTTCTAAGCACGATAGAAAACAAATATATAGATGCATAGTTTTAAATGTGTTTTCTTTTCGTAAATAAATGCATTGAAATAAAAAAAAAGAAATCTCTTAACTCGCTGCAGCAATGTTCATACACCAGCTGTAAAGGGTTCTTAAGTTTAAAGAACATTGCTTATGATAAAGGGGGGAGGGGGAGGGAACTGCAGTCATTGCAGTCCCCTCCCCTTGCGCACGCCTCTTTATATGACAGCATGCCTGCACTAATTGGAACCTAGGATAACGTTCCCGCCAGCCCGAACAATGCGCGAAAACCAGAAGAGACGCATCCAGGATATTATTTCACAGGAGGTTCCTTTCAAAACGAAGCGCGTAACTTCATCCCAGACAGATACGTTCTTTCAACCTGCAGCCTGCACACGTTTTGCAAGCTTTACTATCATTTCCTATAAAATATACCTACATTAAATAAAGTCAGGAGACGTGCTTCAGTTGAGTTATTCGCGAAGAACTGTTGGGATAGTTATATTTCGAGGGAGCTGAATTAAAGGAAACTAATAATACATATTTTATATGGTCTAAAAATGCAGTTTTCATTTAAGAAAAAAAAACCATTAAAATCGGCTTGTCCGTTTGGGAGATTCACAGAACTACTCACAGATAGATAAAATGTCAAAATTGTTATCACACGTCTCTCGTTTTTTTTATGGCTTTCCAATGTAACATAGCGTTTGCTACGTTACATTTAAAGAAAATTTGTTTGTTCATTTAATTTGTCTAATAGTTGGTAACAATAACTCATGTATATTTCGATAAGTTTAACGTAATGCTAGGAAGCAGGGATTTGGGATAGTTTGTCTTTGGTAATGTTGTAATGTTTATTTATTTTATTGTACTGGTATCCACGCATTTTAT
>PNEQ01041454.1:0-25402 GCA_003012365.1 Medauroidea extradentata
ATGCGAGGAGCAAACAACGGCGGGCCGGAGTGTTACCGTCGGCGTCGGATGTCGTCGGTTCAGGCGTCGGGACGCCTTTTAGCAGACACATCATCGAGCCGCGATGTACGGCAGGCCGGGGAGATACTGTTCAGTTGGGCCAACCAGGAGCCAGCTTCTGTCAGATGGCTCCGCCACTCGAGGACAGCAACTTCCTGCCATTGTCGTATTCATTGCACAATTATTTTATTTTATTACGCTACACTGAGACAAATTACCCTTAATTTGTTTAATGGCTAATGTTGCTCATATCATTATTAATTGACTATTTAATATTATTATCCTAAAGACTACAGGCTGTTTTCCTTTCCTCTTGTCCGGTAGATTGGGGAGTGACATGAGCGTGGGCGGGAGCGAGAAGGACCAGACGCTAGTCATATGCATCTGATAGCTAGTTTCAACAAAGGCAAAGTATTTGTAATTTCTTAATTTCCGTTTTTCTCTACAAAATCTTGTACACGGATAAATGCTTGACGTAAGTTGTTTCATCGTGATCCTTACATGACGGCGAGAAGAAATCATTGTTGCATGACATTTTTATGATTACATCTGGAATTTGTGATTATAGAGTAACACTATTAACCCTATTAATTGCTGTGGTGACCACATTGGGAATTACATGCTTTGAATTATGCCCTCTTGCAATTAATTAATAAAATTTTACGTCAAGAACAGCAACAAGAGAGATTAATTAAATTTAGGTACAATACGCCCCATTAGAGTTATGTAATGCATTTTTGCTGGATTAATGCTTGCAAGAGTTTTATAGACAAAACACCCCTCAGGGCAATCGGAAGGTGGGATCTAATAAACGATTAGCCATATAGTGAGTCAAAAGTTCTTTAGTAAAACCGACGGGCTGAGGAGTCTAAAAAAGTAATACTTGAAATATTTTGTGTTACTCAAGAAAATTTTGTTTATAGAGACCTCCCGTTGTGAGTTCGAGCAGTGGAAACTCGCTGTTGGAATGTCGTTCTGGAGGACGAGTGTTTGTCTACCGACTTTAGTAACCTGATTATTATTTCCCAAGGTTTCCCGAAATTAATCCGGGCCAGAGCTGTTGAAACGACTTCACAATACAGGCAATGATCGGTTCATTTTCCCTTCCATGTTTACCCGAACCTTTGGTGTGATCTTTACTCAGTTCGTTGACGACAAGATAGATCCTACCCAACCACTTATAAAATGGTCTCCCTACCGGCTTGCCTTTCGACGTAGTCTACTTACATGCTTATCTGTGTAGCTAATTTCCTATATACCTTCTTCAAGGCCTCTATGGGGGGTAAATATTTACTCACAACCACTAATACATTTGATAATAATGATCTCCGGCAAGACTAATTGATTATTTGTCGTTTTGAGTTTGTCTTCGCCAAATAAGTATATAAGCCGTCGAAAAATAAAATCCCTGTCGTAAAATACAGAAACTTAAAACCAGGGGCCTGATCCTTTAGTTGTTGCGAGATTATTCGAAATACCGAATCTCACTTCTCAAATTTCGAAACCATGATCTCACTTTGGCGGAATGGTACTCTTGAGTAAAAATTCCGCAGTGCGAAATGTAATAGTGAAATTGCTGGGCATTTCGAACTTCCGGTCATCAATCAAGAGCAACCGAAACAAACAAATTTTATTTCGTACACTGAATGCACTCTGAAAAATGTAACAAACGAGAAAGACTATTTTTATTTCTCCTGCTTCTGCGGTTTTAAATATTTTATTTGGTATTCGGTAATGGACTCTGTACAAAATAGCACAACAAAACTAGTTGTTTCCGAGAGGATTTAAGAATATTTCATACAAGTGGTGTTATGCAAAATATTTATGTTTATTTGTGAAGAAAGAGAAGAATTCCTTGTAGGCGTTTCCCTAACCTCTTTCAAATTGACAATTATATGCGCAACACACCTTTAATTCAGTCTAAAAACCTTTACGAACTTCTTGTTGTTCAATCAAACGCAAATTTCTTTCCTGAAATACACGTTGGCATGCACTACATTATATTTCTAATTTTTAAAATTTCCTAATAACAAAATATTGCATCCGAATACCTGTAATGTTTGAAGTTTTATTAAATTAACGCTGCTTTAATATGTATAAAATTGTAAGTTTATAGGTAGGTATAGGTTAACTATTAAATTCACGTGTAGTGATACAAAATTCGTGTTTTACTAGACATTTGTAGGTAAAAATTAACCAGCAAATTGTTAGCGCAAGTTTAACATATGTGTGGAGTTGTTGATATACTTCAAGTTTTTTGTTTGTTTAAAACAGCGAGGTTATCGCAATATATGACAAAAGTGCCATGACTGTCGGCTTCGAGGCGTTACGGAATCACATCCCGCCATCCATAAAGGAAGTGAGATTATTCTGAATGGAATAATTTTTCTACGGAAATATTTTCACTCAAGAATTACCAAAACTTATCACATTACGAGATTTTTAGGAATATCGCAATGAAATTATTTCGCAACAACTCAAGAATCGGGTCCCAGGTATTCTTCTCACCTGTAAATTATTTCATTGGCCTTATATTAAAAAGTGGCTCTTAAAAGTTAGCAAATTATCATTAACAATGTACAGCGTCCAGGATTTTCAATTTTCTTTCTTGGCCACAGTGCTAGATACGTTAACGTATGCATATATACACATACATACAATATTATCATATATACTTAGTGCTTTTTCAGAAAATAAGATCAGAATATTCTTATAGCTCTTATTGTGGATTTCTAACAAATTCGTATAAGAAATAATTGATACAGTGTTCCTGATTCTTACTTCCGAATTAATTACAAACATATATTTTAAAGCGTATAAATTGAAATAAGTGAGTGTAGGGATGATGTTAAGATAGTCAATCGTCCACAGTCACTGCAAAACATACCACCACGATTAAACTGTTCAGAAACTGTTAACTTGGTTTTCGGTCTCAATTTCGCAGTTAATTTTGCTAAACAAGCTATTGATAACTGATAACGTATTAATATTTTCTACACTAACGATAAAGTTAACACGAGTAACCAAGGGCGCCCATAAAGGGGGGGGGGCAGGGGGCTGAGCCCCCCTTAACATTTGCTCCACAATATATTTTGTTTTGTTTTTTAATGAAACGTATTGCAAACTATTTGCAGTTTAATAAGTTTCGTAATCATTACGGTTTCATGTATCGAAATATGCCAGTGGCTACAAATTTATACACAGACTATATCCGTTCCTGTTGACATAAACATACATTATGATCTTGCCCCCCCCTTCCTTTACAAGCCAGGGGATGGGCAACCTTGTGTGTAATCCTGAACCTCGCTGTTTTCAAGAAACACGCACTTAACTCTGACAGCGAAGATTTGAAACGCTTTTAGATAGACAATTTTCAATAAAATCGAGACACTGAGAGAAGAGGCTTATAACAGACACAACTACGTTTTTCGAACGTGGCAAACCACGTCCTCTCAACATATTTTTTATCTACCCTCAAAATTATAATTTACATTACATTTTGCTGTCCAATTTATATAATGACGCCCTCAAGTCTACTCGTCTAACTGAAAATAATTGTTAACTCACTATAATGTTGCTTTAAGGAATTAGGATAGTTTTTAGTTTATCACGTATCATTAGCTAAGAACAAATCTCATGTCACAGCATGTTTGACTTTTTCTCTAAGTTTATAATTATTTACGGACGCATATTTCAATTGCAATATTCATACGGGGAACTTTTTGGCTACACGCACATTATTCTTCGTTGGCCGCCTCTCTGACGTAGCTGCGCAAACGGTTCATGCAACATATATGTAGACGATTCGTAGAATGATCACGAACATTTTTTTATGCCAATATACCCCTGAAAAATCTGCAGGTTCTTGCATAATCGATGATTGGGTAATATACGTCTGAAAAAATGTAGCTGTGTGCAGGCCAATGGCAGGCATAAAAAATTACAGTATCTAGATTATTTTTAGCTCAGTCAAATAGGGTAACATATCCACTTTGTTACGTTTAAATCTCGTCGTAAATCATCATAGCCTATCTACTGATTCTCTTATCACCTTATACCAGCATGATCCAGTTCAAACTGGTGGGGAGCTGGACGCTATCTAATCGGATTAACATTACATGTTCGAGGGCTGACGACGTTTGATCACATCCATACGCAAACGAACGCTAGAGATATTTGTGTCCGTGGCTTGCAAGTTCGGCAAAACAGGCCCCCGTGACAAATCTTACCTTCTTACAGATGTTCACCTCCCATCTGATTAACTCATCCGCGAGTTAATAAACAAACAATAGGATATGCGCTACAAGGCCAATTAAATTTTACCCGTTACTAACAACCGAGAAATTTTGCGCTATTATTTTCGTACGTATTTACTTCAACTATACATACATTTATTTTACGATTTAGCTAAAGCAAATAAGACAGGTCTTGCGTAGTACATAACGTGCAGAGGCGGCAGTGCCTGATTGGTCAGACAATTCGCCTCCCACCAGATTCGATTCTCGGCGGGGTCGGTCACCGTATTATCGCATGAAGGAATCGTGCCGGACGATGCCTTTGGTCGTTACGTTTTCTCAGAGATCTCCCGGTTTCCTCACCCTTTCATTTCGGCGTTGCTCCATACTCACCTCATGCCACACCTCACAACCTCGATTTTAGACGATGAGAAAAAAATCTCTCACGCTCTCACTTTCAGCTGTACACCAACCAACAAGGAAACAATAAGAGAATTCCGTAATTTTTCATTCAAAGCTGAAACAACTTACTCGCTGTAGTAGCAGTTCCAAGAACACATAACACAGCGGAGCCAACCCCCCAAAAAATTACTGACTTTGAAGTTTGCCTTCCCGGCATTACTTTTTCACAAACAGCCAGCTTCTAAGCCAAGAAGTTTAAAAGCAAAATAATCATGAAGTTAGGAATTTTCTTCACTGAAACGTATTGATTACAGTTGCATGCTTCGCAGTGGATGCCAACATATGTTAAAGTTCTGTCTGTTCAGACTCTTGGGCCTGCATCTTTAAAAATTCGAATAAATTTGTTCTTCTTACGGGGGAATATTTCATGTCAAGATCTACAACCATGGTTTTTCTGAGTTATTGATTCACTCTGTATGAAAACTTTATATGTATTAAATTCACTCCACGTAAATTTCATAGCGAATGGGAATTTTTGCAAACTACAAAACAGTAAACAAAATCTAAACTGGGATTGGTTTTAAAGCAACAGATTCGCAGAACACTATATCAAATCAGACATGCTATTTATAAGACCCATACTAGTGTTGATTCTTGAATCTGGTAGAATGTACACACTAGAAAGAAGAACTTGACATGGTATTCAGAAACACTCAGAACACTTTCGGGCAGCTTACATCTTCTAAATTACTTATTCACTACTTGAATAAACAAACGTAATGTAGGAAAACTATTAACTTTTAGTGTTTTAAAAGCAAATCCTGCTTTCCAAAACAACATTTTGATGCCCGGAATGAAGGCACGTGGTATTCATCTAAAACATAAAGAGTAAGCCGACCATATAGACTGATATAGGTCTAACTTCATATTGTGGTAAAACACTTTGCGGGTTTCACAAAATTGGGAAGGATCTATACGCAGAGTTCATTATAGGTTACCAACAGAGAGCAACCATGTGTAGTGTCGGCAATATGTATCTAATATAAGTTCACAATTAAACTGTTTCTATTACTGAAGTTCGAAATATTGGTATTACACAGTGGGGTAGGTTTATTCTACATAATTGCTGTCATATTTACTAAATATTCTTTTGTGCTGTTTGTCAAATAATTTTATAACGCTCTAAGTAATTATTGAACGTTTTAAATTTTTATTTTCAGTTTCAGCATTTTTTTAAATTCAAATAATTTTTATTCTTTAATTTAATGAGCATGTCATTGTAGCCTGCAATGACTTTATCCACTGTAATTTTTTGAGTTTGGTATATTAGTTGGTTTTAGTGATAGCCATTAAAACGGAAACATGCAAAATATGACTTTAATAAGCCATTACGCGAAAACTATGAGAGATAAAAAAATTTCATCAGAGCCAAATTTAGTCACATTTTGTGTCTAAAATAAGAAAAAAAAATATCTGGTACAAATAAAAAATAATAAATGGTGATGAAAATTGCGGTAGACCGTGCCCTAAAGTATCCAATCATTGACCACGAAGCAGAACTGCAGGTGTCCACGTAAGCCACCGAAATAAAGGGAGGTAAAATTATTTACGCGAAAAACAGGGATCACTAACTATAGCTGGCGTACTGTTTTTATGGTAACATTAGTTCTTTTGAATCCCCAGTAAAAATTTTTTTTTCAGCCAATTTGTATCTTTCCGACAAATTTAAACATCAAACGTATATATTTTACTGCACTTAAGAGTTACCAACTGAGGCAATTAGTTGATATCTACCACATGTTTATTAACTCGCTTTATTTCAGCACTACAAATCTATGCGCTTACCCAAAATACTTATTTTTCTATTGGCTGTTGTTTGCAGGAGAAAACGATTATGTGTTTGCACGTCAGTGACTTTAGTATTTAGATAGGTTTTGACTCATATAAGTAATGTTGAAAGTTGACAGTAATTCACGGGTATTTGAATACCAACATTAAACAGAAAACGAGCAATTTTACAAAATATTTATCACCTTTTCGAGTTAATATTTTTCCTGTGAGACGCCATTAATAGGTATAAGAAAATTACAACAATATGGCAGCATAAATTTTTCCCCAGACATTTATCATATTGGTTACTCGTTGTTCACAAAGTTTTCCCGTCCCATTCTAGGGCGGTCTAGACCAAAGGATATTGGTAACAAATGTTACTATCAATGTTATCAGCAATGTTGTAGGCATTTATGTCGTCGACACGACTGTTAACTTCTGCTCATCATTCTTACAACTTTTTTTAGTAACATTGGTCTTTTCGACAATATTAATAAGACATTTGCTATCAACACTATGAAATAGTATACCAAAGCTTAGAATTATTTGATAACATTTTTGTAACTAACGTTTTGTAAGCATTATTGTTATTTTAATTTTTTTTCTGTGTAAACTGCCCTTAAAGATATTGAGCATTTTACAGACGTCGTAACATGACTGATTGAAAAAGTCCCGTAGGCGCGCCACACAAACTACTAGCCAATAGTGGCAGTCAGATGAGCTCACAGTAACTTGGAGTCGAACCTGCTGTCTGACAGTAAAGGGAAATTCGCAGATCTCTACCGTTAAGTTACGAGACACTGACCCGCTTGCAGGCTTTTAGACATTGATGTGGTGACCGAGCAAACCTGACCTGACCTCAGTAAGTTTCTTACTATAACCGCCTCAAGTGGTCACCTGACGTCCTGGGTTCTTGCGATCAGGTCCCGTGTTAAAAGTAGGCAGACTGGGCAATTGCCCAGAACGAAAGGTAGGAAGGGCGGGCGTGGGACGCAACTCACTAATATACACATACTTATTTTTAAAAAAAATTGTATACACACCATTAAAAATAATTATTTATATTTCATAACTACCATTCCTCTGATAATGACTTATCACTAGATACATGCAAATTTCGCGTTATTTCTTGCCACCAGGCTAGAATCCAAATGGCTATATACTCGTCCAACTTCCCCCAAAGGCAAAATTGGCGTGGTGTGCCGGGTGAAATACATCTATCCAATTATTAAAAGCTGCAGGTTTGAGTGACCAGCCTGCTGTAAAACGGCCACACAAGTAGCTGACATCGCATAGAAGCTATGTTCAGTGTCATCCCGTACTGTCATTGTGTATGTATATATATATATATATATATATATATATATATATATATATATATATATATACACACATACACACACACAGGACTGGTAAGTCTAGTCTGTAACCAAATAATAATACGAATTTTGCAGGGCCCTTCTTTTCACTTACTTCAGTACTAGTGACTGCAGCACTGTGATTAGAGATGGTGAAATTTCGCGAATTCAATGGCCTGTATGTTGGAATCAAATATCCTATGCATACTCAAGTATAGCTGCTACTCAGTGGAACAGCAGACAATGAACTAATAGACAGGGCTTTAGTATGCATAGGATATTTTATTATAACATGCAGGTCGTTGAATTCGCGAAATGTCACCATCTCTAACTATTATGAATATACTAACCAACAGCTTTCGGGAACATACAGTCAAACCTGCAACACTAACCTTAGGAAGATATGTGAACATGAAACTTATCTTGGGGGGTGGGGTTGAGTTTAACCCGCCCATCGCGCCAGTCGCCTAAATCCAGTGTTGTACGGGGAACGACAGAGCGGAATGTGCACCCATCATCGCGTCCTTGGAGGTTGCGTAGTGGTCGAGGTCTGCCAGCGGCGCGTAAACATGCGTGGGTAAAGCTTTCTAGCGAGCATTGTAAACATTCATGTGCTGCCAGAACATTTCCTCTCCCCCCACGCGCACCCACAAACTCTCTCTCTAACGAAGCTTGAAGGCCATGGTCACAGTATTTCCGGCAGCCGTTAGAAGCTTATTTGGGTTGAAGGTCGCTACCAGTGTTTACCAGAAGACTACGAAACCGAGTTGCCTAATTTCCCATTTAAAGTAACACAATATTTCCTAGCTACGGAGCAATGTCTTAACCTATGTAAATAGTATTATTTTATTTTTTAAATTGAAACATGATGTAGGATTTGTTATTTTTAGTATTTTATTTGAGCTCCTTAAGGGCATTCAGGAACGGGAAAAAAATTATAATTTTATATTTGTATGAAACACTGTTGGTTTTCCCATAGTGGCATTTCAAAGTCAAATTTTGCACTTTTTAGTTCATACGCCACCCGAAAACCAATTAATATAATGAAACATAATAATTTTGACAGTAAACGTACATGTCACGGGCTAGGGCTTGAAGTATATAAAAACCCATTACAAAACACTTCTGTATTTGAAAAAATATATAAAACTAGAACAAAAATTTCCAAGTTACAGAAATTTTTAAAAATACAAAACATTGTTTGAATGAATTTTTATGTAAGTAAAGTAAAGCCCTAGCCAGTGACGTGTACTTTTACTGAGAATTATTTCGTTTCATTATGTTGATTGGTTTTTGGTGGTGTATGAACTAAAGACTGGCTGTGAAATGCCATTCTGGGGAAACAATCTGAGCTAATTTTTTTTGTAAGAGGACAATGTTCTCACAAGTAGTGTCTACAAAACTGTGTTTCATACAAGTACAAAGATATGATTTGTTTCCCAATCGAACGCCCTTAAGGTGGGACATCAGTTGCCATATTGGATTGATTAATTAATTAGTTGACTTTCTTTAAGTTCTGAGAAGAAAAGTGTAAATTTTGAGATTATAACATGAATTCCATGTATTTTGTGCTACAGTACAAACATCGCAGTTGAACTTCTAACGTATGTTTAAGCCGCAGTCAGTCAAACAAGTGGTTTTATATACTTAATTTTGGGTGACTGATTGCAGCCTAGATATACGTTAAAAGTACAACTGCGGTGCTTGTACTGTAGCGCAAGATAAATAGAATTCACGTTATAATCTCATATTTTACACTTTTCTTCTAAGAATGTAAAAAAAGCGAAAAATAAAATAATCCAACATGGCTACTGATGTCCCACCTTAAGGGCGCTATCTACCTCGAGTGGTTATGCGCGTTATAGGTTCATTAGCGATGGTCCGATGGAGCTATAAGAGCGACCTTGAAACGTGCATTAAATGCCGCATCTTTACAACGAGCCAGCTAAACCAGCGTTAAAAATTCCCACCAATCCATTATTACAATGGGACTTTAAGCGGTGACAGTGTAATTTTATTGGTAGAAAATGTATTGCACATTTCAGTGCTCTATTGTATTTGATTTTCGCTTACAACCAGTTGTACATTTCGAAGCACTGCAGTCTGAAATGCTATATTGGAGGAATTCGATACTGTGTTTTTAATGAGCAGGGTGTTTTGACAATGAATTCTGTACTTGTCCGAAGAGTGTTTTACTTTCGTACATTGGCACAATGTGCACGTGTATAATAGTTTCGTAAAAAAAGTATTTTCCCAGCACGTTAAAAGGACATATTAAGTACAGTACGTGGTAGGCGCAACATACTTAGTACATATTTTCGAGAAAAATTTCTCAGGCCAAAAAAAATTACCTTGTTTAGGCCTACTGTACTACCAGTTTACTGTCAAAACTCAACACGCACTGTTAGTGCATATACTATAAACCACATAGAAAACAATTTTTCACAAAAAAAAAAAATAAGGAGCATAAAATTCGGTGATATGTTATCATATATATGAGAGCACCCCCAAAAAGTATTAATTTGCACAAGTAGACGCATAGAAACAAAGTAGACAACTATCCAAACCCGAAAAGATCCAATTTATTGTTGCAAGTATCTCAGAAATCGGCGATAAAAGGACAATTGGTGACAAACTTCCTAGTTTGGCAAGCCTACTTGCTGCTTTACGGCCTCGTTTCCAGAGGAAGCGAATAAGGACCCACGCGAGTCAAACGTACCGTCCCCCGTTAGCGCTATCCGAAATGCAGACTGATTTTTTTTTTTTTTTTTTTAGCTTCTTTCAAAAGCAGTTTCGAGAAGCACTAAAGTAAAGAAACTTAAAAAATTTAAACGTAGTTTGGTAATTTGTTTAAATGTTATTCAGGACTTACGAAATTAAAACTTGTCTAACGATTACTAGGTTGGCGATGATCTTCGTTAGAACAGTTTTCCACTGGTGTGTTCGTATTGAAGTCATACTTGATTTCTCCGAATTAGAGAACACAACTTACAGTTGCTCGGAAGGTAAAAAGTAAATATTTCATCACTCTATACTAGGTTTTCAACTAGTTAACGTTCTTGTAATTAATTGGATCGAGGTATGATTTTTTCTTTGATATTTTTGTAAAATGATGCGTCATAATCGCTATGGTTACTTACCCAAAATAAAAACTAGTAAATGATAATTCTTTTCTGAAAAATATGTTATGTGTTGCTCAGAGATAACTCGCTAATTCGTGAACATATTTTTCATACTTACAAATTAAAAAAAAATATTAATTTTAAAAATTTTAGAACATTTTTTATGTACATTATTATAATTGTCGTTAAGGTAGGGCATTACAAGCCATGTTAGAGTTTATGGTATTCACTTGTTTACTAAGAAATACTAAATAAATATGCAAATGTTAGAGTGCATTGCTATTTACTCATTAATGCATATGGCCAATAATTTTGACGTAATTAATCAAATATTGTTTTAAAACAGTAGTCATATAGACGTTCGTGGTTTCACACCCATGAGTCAGACCTGATGCGTATATGAAAATTGGTGACTAAATCCGAAGTCTATGTATGTAGTAAACGCGTTATAAATAGTAGCCTAATGTTAAGTGATTTAAAATCAAATAGTATTTTTATTCTTAGCTGTAAAATTCATCATCAAATGGGAGATCCAACCCTAAGCACAAGACTACGTATTTCTTATGGCGCATTTTTATATTAATGTTAACTTCATTTGGATAAACCACCAAAACATTACTAATTTTATTCTGACATGTTATTACCTACGACTATAAGAAGTAATGTCTACAACTTTTACAGTAATTGACACAAAAATTAATGTATTATATTTTTGCTGACAAACAGCTTTAATTTGAAGACATCTGTTATGCATTTACGAAGTTTCACTGAAATTCACTGAGACATTTACACTTTGACGCAATAAAGAATGTAGAATAAAATTTGAAACATAGCGAAATATTAAACATTTACTGAAAGACAGCGAAGTATCAGATCACAAATTAATTTCTACACCGATCTGCAATCATTTCAAGAAACGCTTTAACTAAAATAGAACACTGTATTTAAATATCTTCAAAAACTTGTTTGTTACAATACTTAATGTTGAAAAGTTCATGTATGCGTTTCATAAGTGTACAAATTTTTATGTCACAGTTTCGTCACATTTGCGTGGATGGAAACCCCAAACTTGTGAAAAACAATAAAACATTCAAGCCCTTAAACCGACATAAAAGTTATTACTAAGCCTTTAAATAACCAATATATTGAACATATCTTCACATCCACTGAAATAAAAGTATTGTTGCAGGTACCGAAATTCTGTTAAAGAAAGGACAACAGTCCAGTTTGTTTGTCGGTATTATCTGTGTTGGTCATACAACAACCTGTTATGTCGGAGTAACAGTACGTTTTGTAGAATGAATGAAATATTATCTTATTTTTACAGAACACATTGTTACTTCTACAAGACACATTGTTGCAGGAGCAATTTATATTGTACCAACAACCGTACTGGACTGTTGTCCCTATTTTAACAGAATTATGGTACCTACAACAATGCTTTTCTTTCAGTGTCTTCGTACTATATTTAGGCAGACATTGTTTAGAATAATGGTTAGCGGATAAGGTACAGACGTGAGGTGGTGGTCCGCCCGAGGTACGAAGAGTGAGTAAGAGAGACACTTAGATAAAAGTAGAAGAAAAAACTACTTATTTAGTGACAGGGTTTAGCATCAAAGAAACCCACGTGACGCATGTGCAACAGTACACTTGTCGTGCCCTGGGGCAATCCGAGAGAACAGCAGACTTGCGAGAAGTAAGGTCGGTTAAAACGGAAACAAGCCAGGCTTGAAGTTTACAGCAAGTGCACAAGGTGCATGCTGTAAGAAGAGCTTACAGAAACCCATGTTTCTAAACATATCGCACGAGTTCAGGATAAGAAAGCTGGCGTAATATTTCTCAACCACCTCATAAAAACCAAGGACGTGGCGAAGCCTTGTAGCACACATGTTTTTACATTTTATTTTATTTTTCAGCATCACTAAAATAATGTTAACGGTTTACATCATGTTGCGATGAATTCGGTCATGAACAAATGCTAAATACAATTTCTCGAAACAAATAATTATTTGATTTACATTTCTAACATCTAAATATCTGGGTTACTTTTTACTGTGGAGATGTTCCAAAATATAAAATAGTACTTTTATTTTGACTTGTTACTGTGCGAATGTACTCGATATAAAAATCTTATTCAGCGAAAATCTTACTAGGAGTACCGTAACGTTTACGATTTGAACAGTACATAATTATATAAAGCTATGAATTGGTTTTCTGTCTAAAAGCTTAAACTACTTATTTTGCGTAAAAGATACCTACTATCATAAGTAACGATGAAAACTTAATTTTATTAAATATATACTTTTTTTTTTGTTTGTTGACATTTCGCCATGGAACGAAAGCTATGCTGGAAGAGACAAAATTTCAGTGATATTGCAATTTTGAATACTTGTATTTAATAATTCTATAGTTTGTTACAATTTATGTATACAGTTTTTTAAAATAAAAAAGGCATGATATTTGCGGTACAAAATTTGTTGAGTTATTTGTATCTAGTGTATTAACAATTTGAAAATTGGATTTTCGGTGTTGGTAGTGATGTGAAATACAGTTAGATGATAGGCTACCTACATGATAAGAATTAGTTGCTGCTTAGCAGTTCCTAAAATATAAGTAACTGAAGAATGTATTAACTTACGTGGAGCTTCGTGTAGAAATGGGTAAATATTTTGGTTAACACTTTTATGTTCACGGAATCATGCAAATGTACATGACAAGGAGCTATTGTACATTCTCTATTTAAAAAACAATCTTATAAATACCAAAGTGTCAATGACTCAAAGTATACCTGGGATTTCTAGTTCAGTGCCTTACAGTACACAACCTAAGGAAACAAGGAATTTAACCCGTTATTCCGTCATACTCGATTATACATACTCATCACCATCATCATCCACCCTTAAATTGAAACAATGATAATTTCTAGTGTGCTGGATTAACAAAATTGTAGTGACAGGATAGGTATTTCGCCACATCTGATAACAATAATAAATGCAATGAATGAAGAAACGAAAAAAACTTTGAATTTTGAAGTTACTGTAGTGATTACACTATCATATAATATGTGTAAACATAACATGAATTTTTTATTTTTGGTATGTTAAACAATTTATGAAGCCAATTACGTTTCAACATATACAGCACAGTTTCATATCACTTTGATGGTTTGTTTGGTTTATAACTGCAAGAGGCGTGGGGAAATGTCAGTGTATCCCTCCTTTCTGGATTAGCCGCCGTTTTAACAGTTTCGTTATTCTAACAGAATTTAAATTTCTCGCCTGAATTTTGATTCGAGGAAACAGAACGAAACTATGCCATGTTTGGGTGTGGCCGACACATTCGTAAATATAATAAATTCAACCTAAAAATTAGTTTGTTTCCTTGTTTTCTAGCGTGACTCATGATATTCTGTGACGACATAGGGCTGCAGAGGCATACCTATGTCTTAAATTTTTTCTGTTAATTCATATTATTTTTTCTTTTCTTGGATGCCAAAAAATTCTAATTTTTAACTACTAAATGTGGGGGTGACTTGAAAATGGTAGGGGTGACTTGGAGCACTTTTACACAATTTTTTAGTGTCAGTGTGTTGTAATTCCATTAAATATTTGGAATTTATTGTAATATTTGTACTTAAGAGTGTCGCCTACCACGCCCTTCAAACGCGTTGCAAATGTTCGTAAATCTTTTTTTTACGAAACTATTCCACTTCTGCTCATCGTGTCAATGTACGCTCGAGAAAAAAACGGACAAGAACGGAATGTCAGTGGTAAGATAGCGTGCTCTCACTAAAAACGCTGTTTCTAAGCCTCTACGGCCTCTTTTTAGACTGCTGTACTTTAAAACTTACTAAAAGGATGTACCAAATTCAGATAGAAATGCACACTGAACTTCGCTACGAACTTTTCTACACTAAAATTATATGGTCACCGGTTAAGGACATTGGACCCGTAAAAATCCAAAATTTTATATTTGTGCCAAACACTGTTCAACTTTTATACATAAGATAACATATTATTTCCCCAAATAAAAAAATAGGTCCCATAGTTTTAGCATAATCACCTATCAAATTCGCAAAATTGCAGTTGCGGTGTAGCCAAAATAATTAAAAATAATTAACTTTCAGAATCAAGATAATTCATACTAATTCTTAATGATGTGAGCTACTTCAAGACACTTTTGTGAACACAAAGCGATACGTTTTTGTATTTAAAAAAAAATGGACGAAAATGAGTAAATTTTTTCATAACTTTGACTTTTGGCTACTACTGAAATTTTCAAAACTAACTTTTGTCAACCATGTCATAAAATGCATTGATACACTGACTATCAGTTACTGTTATTTTGAATTTATCAGTTAATTACTTTTATTGATTTTGGCTACACCGCAATGGCCATTTTGTGACTTTGATGAGTGATTATGCAAAAACTATGGGGCCTAATATTTTTTTTATTTGGGGAAATTACGTGTTATCTGATGTGCTAAAGTTGAACAGTCTTTGGCACAAATATAAAGAAATGAAATTTTACGGGTCCAACGCCCTTAAAGTACCGTAGTAGAAATTGGTTGGCAGGAATCTTGCTCAATATTTCAGCGCTTTGTTCGCTGTGACGATGCGGCATCGTACGCCCTTCAACGTCACCCTTATAGCTAACGCGCAGGTAGACGGCGTCCATCACACTACCTTATATTGAGAAACATAATTTTTTAAATGTCCCGAGTCACAGCACATGTTTTCATACCAAACAGCTACCACGTATCCGTGTGCAGGCCAGGCGCATCCCTAGCACCAACTCGCAAGCCGTGGCCCGAGGGCTTGCCGGATGTCGTAAAGTTCCGCCCTCTCGAGAGAGGATCCCCTCAGCCGACCAGGCGTGCCTGTTGATAACAAATCAGTCTCTCCTCCTTTACTCATACCACTATCTCTTCCCATCCCTTTTCCAACAAGGTTTGTTTTAACTCCCCTAAGATCCGCTCGCTTAGAGGTAGCGGCGGGCTTGCAGACGCTCTCGCCACTGTTTATCACGGCGAATGGACTGCTCTGATGAAGTCGAGAGAGAGAGAGAGAGAGATAGGGAGAGAGTATGCGAGTCCGAGAGAGGCAAAAAGCAGCATCCCGGCGCCGTCTGGACCTTGATCTTTCCGCGACTCAAGACTCCGCCGCTAACAAGCTAAACATAGCGGTGGGTCATCATCTGGTTCCCAAACTACGACGAGAACTGTTCCTCTTCCTGATATCACATTGACTTTAAGTTGGCCGCCTGGATGGAGGTACTTTAGACGTGGACGTGAGGAAGTGGTAAGGAAGACACAACACACGCATCACACCTCATGCTGGCCTCTAGACGCAAGTCACTGATCTCAGGGGATGGCCATGCCGTACACTGCCCAGGCAAATACGTAAAGTCGGAGTATTTGAGCCCAAAAAATACCATTTCCCCCTTTCTGGCAGTGTTAAAATAAAATTTTGAGGTACACGGAAGACGTGCAATGGGTTTACTAGTGTGTAACGTTCATTGAACGCAATCCCTAAGCAATTTCTAGGCATCTATTGACCCGTGGTTTCTCATGTTCATTCCCCCACCTGCACTATTATAAAAGAGGATGAGAACCAGATATTCGTACATGCCATGCGAATTTTGACTTTGACGCATCGGAATGAGGAAACTATGAGAGCTTAAATAGTTTCGTAGGAGGAAACTGTACTTAAAAGTATTAGCTATAAAACTAACACAATTTCGTAAAAACGTAAAGTTATAGTTTTATTCCAGTTGAACGCCCTTAAAGGGGTTCCAGAAGGAAAAAAAACATAATTTTATGTATGTATAAAACAGTCTTAGTTTTGTAGTCGTTGCTTGAGAGTGCATTATCCTCTTACGAAACTTTTCTAGCTCAGTCAGTTTTCCCATAATGGAACTTCAAAGTCAAAAATTGCATGTTTTCAGATCATACATCCCCAAAAACTAATAAACATAATGAAACGAAATACTTCAAAGTAAAAGTACATGTCCTGGGTAAGGGCTTTAAGTACATAAACACCCAATACAAAATATTTTGGTGTTTAAATAAAAATTTTAAAAAATAGCAAAAAGTTCCCAATTTTAGAAAATTTAAAAAAATAGGTAGCATTGTTTGAATGGGTTTTTATATACGTAAATCCCTAGTCCGTAACATGTACTTTTACTGTGAATTTTTTAGTTTTATTATGTTGATTGGTTTTTGGGGGTGTATGAACTAAAAACGTGCAAACTTTGACTTTGAAATGCCATTGTGGGAAAACTGACTTTGCTATTTTTTTAGAGGATTGTATACTTCCAAGTAGCGTCGTAAAAACTAGCACTGTTTCGTACAAGCATAAAGTTATAATGTTTTCCTCCGGAACGCCCTTAAGGGGGATTGTTCCTCTCAGCTAGTATTTAAGTATTTTCTTATTAATCATGGAACATAGAGATTGTTTTACATTACTCAAGGTGTCAGGTCACAGTTTATCGTTTCATACACATTTTGTAACCCATATGGCGTGATTGCTGCTACTTTTGTGACCACCGTATTCGCTCGCGTATGTAAAACGCTTTTTTTCTTTTAAGCTGTTTCCCGTTACAAAATGATTAAGACATTTAGGTTGAAACGATTTCAGAAAATCGATTAAGTGTTTTACTTTTGCCCTGTCGTGCTGAAAAAATTTGTGCACTCTCTGAAATAAACGTTATTTTAAATATCTGATAAATCCAGGCCGGTAAGGATAGATTTCTCTTAATCGTTTCACTTTCATAGGAAGATTTAGACTTCCCGCTCGGAGGGGATCGTGTTCCCATTTTGCATGTATATGTCTAGGTTTTTATTTACAGCATGAGGCGGAGCTGCTTTATATGATCACCAATTCAGAAATTAACAATATATTTACTAAATAAAACCTAATTTTCTTAAATATTTCTAATAATAATTAGTTAATTTTTTAAAATATTCACACGTAACGTCGTATTAGAGAAAGGGATTAATTGAAAACTTTTAGGGAGTATTGTGTACTGTCGAAAATTTACGATAATTTATGACGATACTTACGAAGTTATATTTTATATTACTCTGCGCTGTACAAACGTTTGTACTTTTACAATTGTTTGGAAACTAGTTAGCAGGATGTTTTTTTAACTGTACAAATAAAATTAGAATTTGTCATTATATTATTATGGGATGAGTAAAATTAACTGAAAATTTAAATTTTGTAGAACTTGTACATAGTACAAAACACACACACATGTGTGTGTGTAGAATTTTTAAAGTAGGCCTAAATATGTGTTTTTGTTAACGCACAGTACATCACACGTACTGTTAACAAATCAATTACGGTAACAGATTTTAGAAGGCATTTTTCGGAATACGTTCAAAATGATAGCGCTAAGGAGGGCATTCAAAATTTTCACTAAGTGTTTTGAGACTGTGAAACGTTCTCTTTAAAAGCAATCATATTTGCTAAATTTCAAGTCTTATATACAAAATTGTAACTCTTTATGAATTTACATCTCAAGCTGTTGAGAATACTTATTTTTCGACATGTCACTGAGAAAACTCAGGCGAAATCCTCAAACGTGTGTTGCCTCAAATCTTATATACCTCTATAATCCAACCCTGATCATAAATTCCTACAGCAAATCCAATGGATTGGTTTGTAAAAAAAAATTAATTAATTTCTGTGCAGAATTTATTGGTTCAGCAAATGAACTGTGTATATTTGTGCATTATTGTACCCGACCTAGTGACCCCTGATTTTCGTGAAAATATTTTTGCTCTTCTTTGTTTGAATACCTTTCGTACATAACTGTAGCTCTGATTCGTTGTCTATGACTGAATGTTTTTAACTTTCAGCGTCTTGGAGTTACACCCACAGATCACAGACGGGTGCTGTTCCAGTAACCTAGTTCTGTTTGTCACAGTAGAGAAAGTGACGCCCATGCACAAAACGCTTCCAATAACCACAAAGCAGAGCCTAAGGTGTGGACGTAGAGGCAGAAATAATTCGCGGGTTCAATGACCTATAGGCTAGCCTCCAAGAATATATGTGAAATCGTGCAGACAGCAGCTGTTTATTGGCTGCTCGCTGACACAGTGGAATGGGCCTGTATTCAGCTACAGTTTCATTATTGGCTCAGCTACATCCAGGAAGTGTCGAGTAAGTCAAAGACCAATTGTGAACGTGATACAGACCTATAGTTGCTGGGACTCTAGCTTGCGCCTAAAAGAAAACGCGAATTTTTCAAGGCTCTAGACATAAAGCATTGAAACAAATAGGTGCCGAAATCTTTCGCGAAAAAAAGGGGATCTCTAGCTGAGCCCGTATCTACAAAAGAAGATAAATTTGTTCCAGCATTCCTTGTCCTTGACAGAGGTTACTGCCATGTACTAACGAAATCGTGGAACCAATTACCAAGGGAGGCGTCATCTGTCTGCGGCAGTGTGGTCTGTGCGGTGAGGGAGGTACAGTGGTTTGTGGGCAGGGGGTGGGGATCACAGAAGGAGACCCGAACCAACCCTCGCGTGTCCGCAGCCAATTACCGGGCTGCTTGGCTCGGGAGCATCGCCGCCAATCACAGCGGTGGAACCCCGCGGGGACAGATCCTCGTGCAACTGACGTGCCGACCATCCTTGCCGTAACGCCGGGAGTTACTGCTTCCTTGAGCGGCGACCTGATTTGTCTTCTGCTGCGAGAAGAAAAGGTGAGATAAGTGGGCTTCACGGATCGTCCACAACGAGGTCATTAGAGACGGTGGCGCACAACTTCCGGGACAGGGAAAGGACTCGACCATGGCCGTCTGTGACCATGGCCTTTGTTAAGGAAACACTCTAGCATTTGCCTGGAGCTATTTCGGGTAACAATATGAAACCTAAACCAGGATCGCCGGGACCGGGATGGATAAAAGGTCCTCCAGAATGCGAGTCCAAAGTGTTAATGAGTATAAACTAAGCAGAGTTTCCAAATTATACCATCCATATGGTTTTGACCATGGGGGTTAGAGACACGTTTTAGAATTACGTGGATGGACTTATTTTTGTCGCTTATGTTTAATCACGGACTCGTGGTTGGCGTGGTGTTCATGATGTTTTTCTTAACTTCAGAAAAATTTTAAAGCTCGGAAACATTTACGTATTCCTACGTGTAGTAGATGTTTGAGGCAATCTCAGTCGACGTGTTTAGTTCTAAGATGAACCTAAGGTGTCCATTCCACCGCATGTAGACTACTGTGAATTTTGCCTCATATTGTAGTAGACTTTAGGTCATGCTTGGTAGTTGTTTTCACATTGGTGCAAAGTCTCAAATCTCATGCTTTATTAAATTCAAGACTGAGATCAGTCACACTATTCACAATTCTGTGCAGGCATTTTGCAAAATAATGCACCGTATGTTCGTAAAATATTATTGTGCATGTTTTTGACTTAATTTCTTTCATAAGAAAACTTTGGGTGCAAAAATGTTAAATACTACACATAAAAAAAGGTATTGTGGTGGATACAAAATATTTTGTCAATATGGACTTCACTGAAATGTTTTGTATTGGTTACAAATTTATTGTAGTCACAGCAACACTTTTCTGAAGGCAAAACACAGTCACAAACAATTTGGTAATGTCATAATGACAAAATATTTTATGATGACCAAGAAGCTTTTATTTACTTCAGTGCATGAGGTTTACTGCTGTAAAATTATTAGTTACATATTATTATATAGGTATTTGTGACAAAAAAGTAGGGATTATTTGATATGACGGTTAAGAGGGTGTGGTAGATACATAAGCGCTGAGTTCTACAACTGAGATCTACACATTTTGAAAGTCAGTATAGAAAAACTTCAAAACAAAAATCCTTGATAATTATATTTGTCAACTTTATTGCAAACATTTACCCGGAATGACGCATTTGTTAAGAGTAATCTCTTGCGCCGCAATTAAATGTACGAGATTTCGGCGACAGATATGCTATGTCCTTTAGATGTACGATACCCGAGACACATTTTTGCTCAGAAAGGTGGCAAAAACTAATGTCTGGGGTTGTTGTTATTCGATATTTTGCAATTTGACTTCGAGAAACATAAAATTCTAAACTGATGTTTTTAACGCTGAATTGTATACCACTCACTCATAAAAATATATTTCGGGAGTGGCCTTAACACAACGTAATTGCCCAAACAGCTGTCAAAACGTACCGAGGTTACACGAAGCAGAATACAACACTGTATGATCCACTGAGTCGCACATCTGGATAGTTAGACTGTCTCGTCGGCTAGTGGACGTCTTGACCTCAGGGCAACACCTCCTAGGCGGCCTGGGCGAAGGTAAACACGGCTAATGGAGCGCATCCCCGCGCCCCGGCCAGGCCTGCGACGTGGTAAATATTTGCGACTGCGAGGCGAGGCGCCTGCCCGCTCTAACACCTCGGCGAGGTCGCCTTTAGAGTCCTGGCGACGAGACTTGTCAGGACGACAGCTTACGAGGACAGCGTAACGACAGACACAGTGGGGGTCCCTCTACACGATCATCGCCGACCTTGGCGCTTGGAAGGTGTTTCAGTGAGTTGCTATACATTTGTAATGAATAAATACCTGAATGTCAGGATATCGCATTACGTATGCAGATTTACGATTGGGAGTCCGTAGTCGTAGACTTTGCCCTGGATGATGATTGACGATATGCAGAACTGGTGATTTTTGGTGAAAATAATTATGCAACGTTTTGTTTCAATGTCTCATGTGCACATTTGCAGCTCTGCTTCATGGTCAGTGATTGGCTGTTTTTAACTTCTCAAGCCGCGGAGCTGTACCCGAAAATCACAGACGTGTGGTGTCACAGTAACCTTATTCTCATTGACACAGTCAAATGAGCGACGCCTCTTCCCAAATACACTCTGCCTATAGCCACGAAGCAGAGGTGCAAATGTGAGCGTAAGGCATTGATACACAATGTTGCATAATTCTGTTCACCAAAAATTATCAGCTCTAATGATACGAAATTTGGCCTACAATGATGGGTGCCGGAATGAGAGGGACGGGGGAAACACGTCGACCAGCGGCATCATCCGGCACTGTTCGCACATGCGGAATTCCGGGGACCGACCACTCCGGGAATCGAGCCCGGAACGGAATGGTGGGAGACGAGTTCTCTCGCCACTGAGACAACCGCAGCTGCAGTACATTTATAACGAACTCACAATCAAACTACGTCTTTTATGAATTCAGTACTGTATCACTATCAATATGGATAAAATTGGCTTTTTTAAACTGCCATATTTGAAAAAAAAAAAAAAAGAAAAAAAGAAAGGACCATGCGTTGGTGGTTACACGGCACAAATAAAATGATATGGTAACCGCTTGAAGTACAATAAAAAAAAATAATAATCGGAAGGGCATTAACGCCTGTTGAGTTGCTTGCGCGTAGAGGCGCCGGTCAGCGGTACCGTTAGCTCTACATTTAGAGGCGCCGGTCAGCGGTACCGTTAGCTCTACATTAATTCTATACATCTCACAAATACAAACGTAGCCTATTGAGGGAGCCACCTTAACAAGCTTACCTACACTGTTTGTAGAACTACACTGCAGTGTTTTATAAACACGCATAACTGTGGTAAAACTATTAAACCTGTTCCCAACGCGTAAAGCTACGTTAACGAAATACATTCTAAATCAACGTTTTTCGAAAACATAAGTGTCGCGCGTACAAGGGATACTGTGAATCAGCCCAACATAAAAAGAACACCCTTTCGTCCCAGCTATATCTTAATATATACTACGCTCACTGAGGGTGTATATTGAACATTGTGACACATTTCCTACCAATAAGACAATGGTTTCGTCGCTCATAGTCACGTAGACTCAATCACGAAAACCCATTTCTAGAGATGATGGTATATCACAAAAATGTTTTGTGCCAACATTCCCTTCAAAACACAGTAGTTTCTGCAACATATATGATTCGGTGATATACTTCTGACACAGTGTAGCTGTCTGCAGACCAATGAATAGGCATCTAATTGTATAATATCGGAATTCTTATTGGCTCAGTCAAGTAGGGTAACAGCTCCGCATTTGGTGCAACTTGGTATTCTCACTTAAGTAGGTGGCTGAAGATGATTTTGGTCCGACAGATATGAAAGATAACCTTGAGTTATTAACAACGAGCTTATATATGATGGGTAAATATTTAAAACCCACATGTCGCACTTAAACTACTACTTCCTGGACTAAACAAACGAGTGTCACTGGTATTTCATATTGCCTCCAGTCTAATGTCAGAACTGTTTATCACTATGAGCCAATGATAACACCTACGTTTTTTGTTTGTAAGACCTTGTTCTTCTGTCTGTAACGTCCTTGATAATAACAAGACGTTATGTTCTTTCTTTCTATCATCTCAGTGTTATGAGTCGGGATAGCGTGACTTCGTTTATTCGAAATCTGCGACATCGTTAAACAGTACTTTTGAACATTTTGCAAAATGTTGTATGATATTTAGTTGCTGACAACTACGAACAAGTAAGAGTTGATTAATTTAGGGCTGAGTTATTTCGCTAAACAAACCCCTTTGACTACGTTTGATATTGCTTAAAAATACTACAGTTTCTTCGGTTCGTTGTAGAACAACACACCATCTCTAAGCTAAAATGTTAACATGAAAACAGTTGTTTCCGGTATATACAGTGGCATACGAGATAATATTTTATTTATTATAGTTAGAAACACTGGAAAATCGCGAAAATGTTTAGCATAGTCTCCAATAAACTATAGTATATTAACCGTGATACGTGCGAACAGTTTTGTGGCGAATCACACACGCTGTGTGTTCAAGCTGTACAGTTCTAACTGGGTTTGCTGAAGAGAGAAACAATGTTTCAAATAAATAATAGCCAATGTCGATACAAAACATTCAGTGTTATAAACAACATGTTGGAGCCTAGCAAACAGTCAACATTTCCCGCGATTTTCCAGTGTCTCTAATTATAGTGTATGCCGCAACGGACTTCTGTATGAAGTCTCTTAATATAATACATAATATTATATCTACTAATAAAAATAATTTTGATGGAGTTGAAGACCAAATCCGAGTTTAGTTTATAACATGTGATTTTGAAGCATAACATGGTAACATAATATTATTAGAGAACAACAAACAGTCATAGTGCTTCTACCAGCAAAAACTCATTTTTGTGTGGATTTAGTACAAATGAGGATTTGTCTTTACCATCTGATTTTTCTTTATAACAAAATTCCGGAATAAACTTGCAGTTCTACTAACCTATAAGAAAGCCTGCACAATTAACCGTTTATAGACTAATTATAGGCTCTTGTTGGCACAGTAATGCACAATAATTACTGACTTATTGTTGCTGAGAAACCCTCTAAAAGCTGTCAAATTATTCGCAGGCTAATTATTTGACGGCGTTTGAATTCTCTCTTGTACCGAAACAATGCGCAAATTGGTCAGGTAACTATCCATAACACGCTAATCTCTTAACACAGTTAATTGTTTACTGGCTAATCGCAGAGGAAAACAACACATTTCATGAAACCTTCTCCCCGAGAAAAAAATTAGAAGATTGTTCTAGTGACCCTAGATACATAAAAATAGAGGCAGAGACCAGGTTTGGTTTTCAGAATTATTTGGCCAGTTCGTACTACATAGAACACTGTTTCTTCTGTAAGGGGTTATTGTATTTTTTCCTACATACCAGTTTGTTACCGTACTTCACTTCTTCAATTATTAGTGCCTTGGCATTTTGTAAGGAATCACGTCTACATTTTCCTGGAGTGACTTTGGGAATCTATGGAAAACCTCAATTTTACTATCGGACCGAGGATCGAACCCGGGTATATCGAAAACGTGAGTCCAGTGTTACAGTACTTTGCAACTTCGCGCGGCAAGTGCTCCTGGTGAAATAGGTGTTTACAGTCAGCAAGGTGTTATGAACACCAATAATTTCGTCTGAAAGGAGGGCTAGCAAGGCCTACGCGATTCTCTCCACCTGATATAAGTAGATACCTTTATTTTCCGCGAAAAGAATTTTGCCCCACTTTGTTTCCGTGCCTTACTTACACATCTGAGGTTCTGCTTAGTGGTCAGTGGTTGGATATTTTAACTGTCACGAGCCTTGGGAATCTACCGGAAAATTACAGACGTGTGTTGTTGCAGGTGGGACGTGCCCTTAATGGCCCTGTAGCCATAAAGGCGGGACTCGTTACAAAACACCTTCAATCTATGTAAGGCCCTAATACAAACAAAATATTTGAGCACGTCACCTAGAGGAAGTTTTTACTGACGTGATCCTAAACAAGTTAAATTAATTTCGTGACAAATTGTAATTTTGAAAGTATACATTTTATGCATATCGTAACACAAGTCTGTAATAAATATTACGTTTAAAGTCTATGGCCGA